>JACEFZ010009785.1:907500-915000 GCA_014155875.1 Cepaea nemoralis | reverse complement strand
GTTAAGGGGGGAAATTCGAAAGTGGAAGAAATCGGCTGAATATAATAAAACGGGGAGACTTGAGACTGAAGTTAACTAAATTGGAACCTGATATAACATCTCTTTGCAGCAAGCATCAAGTGCAAGGACCTCACTAAATTTAAATAATACTAATAATTAAAATAATATAGAAAAATCTTTCATTAAAATTATTTTGTACTTGAGTTTCAGTTCTCCATTATATGTTTTGAGAATTTACTTACTGTGTTTGCTCAATAATTTCCTAGTAATTTCTTCCTAAAACCTATCGGTCCTTTGGCTAGAATTGGATGCATTTGCTGCTCTCCCCCCAGCAGTGCTCCTGGTCTGGTCGGGGGCCGGGATAATCAAATAAAAACCCATCACATATCTTCACCTTCGATGTGGGCCTGGTGGACCACTGTGGGCAATAGCTCACAGTGAGACTAAGGGTCCACACAAAAAAGGGGGAGGCGGGGGAACCAGCTTGTCTGGGGTAACTGCCAACCACCCCCTCCCCCCAACAAAAA
Source organism: Cepaea nemoralis (assembly GCA_014155875.1). Classification (NCBI taxonomy): domain Eukaryota; kingdom Metazoa; phylum Mollusca; class Gastropoda; order Stylommatophora; family Helicidae; genus Cepaea; species Cepaea nemoralis. The sequence continues at coordinate 914,473 of JACEFZ010009785.1, read as the reverse complement.
AAAACAGACAAACAAACAAAGAATTCGCACACCACAACCGACACACAGAGACGCGGGACCTGGGGGGGGGGGGGGTGCTCTGACCCCTCTGGGAACCGTGAGCCCTTCTACAAAAACATTCAAGTTTCTTTAGTAAACATTTCAATTTTTTAATATTAAAAATGATGCATATGGGGGTGGGGGGGGGGGGAGCATAAGAACTTTAGAAAGGCTTAGGTGGGGCATAGCACAAAAAAGGTTGGGAAACACTGCTATAGTGGTTAATGCAGGGATGGCTCGTGCATGTCCCTCCGATGTGAGAATGTGTGCCAAAATACCTACACTTCGCACGCAAAGAAACCTCAAGAGGGCCACTTGTATTCCTCCGCAGATGGTGGTTTAAAGTTAGTTGCATATCCTTTACAGGATGTCGCAGTCAACCCCAACATTGTTGGCTATTCGTGATTTCTTGGCAAGCTTGCGTTCAGTAGATTGCCATTGCTTTCTAAACGACCGTTTCCCGTGCCATTGAATGAAAACCAACGCAAGGCTGCCTCCAAATCGTCGCAGCTGTGTTTAGAACGTTGTAAGCGGGATTACGGATTGCGTCCGGAACACCTTCACCTCAGAGCCGGCGGATGAAGGTACATAATAACAGTTAGCTGCAAGTGTTTGCAAGACGTCTCAAGCAAGCCCAGCATTTGTGGGTTTGTGATTTTCTACCCGGCGTCTGTGAATAACGGGATAGTGAAACTCGCAGTTTTACAATTCCCCACACAGCGAAATCAGCTGAGTGAGGTTTGGAAGTAGACCGCTTTGTGTTGATTTCGAAGACATGAGGTGTCGGTCGTTCAGAAAGCAATGGCAAACTACTGAATAAGGAATACCTTGTAAATCATTTTTTTTTTTTTTTTTTTGCATATCCTTTATAGGACATCGCTGTCAACACCAGCATCTTTCAGCTGATTGTTGATTTCTTGGCAAGATTACGCTCAGTAGTTTGCCATTGCTTTCTGAGCGGCCGGCTCACATACCCCGTAAGTTACCGATGCGATTCGAACCACTGCTGATTCTCACCGTCATCACGTTACCGACGAGAGTATACGAGATTACGGAGAAAAGTCATAACCTCTAAGCCACGAAGCCGGCAGTAAATCATATACAATTAATAATTACAGGGGTTGATTGCAACGTACAGGATATGCAGCGTGTTGGTGTATATGTGTGATTTAGTAGGCAATTTACGTTCAGTTGTTTACAACTACTTTCTGAACGGCCGAAGCTCATAACTTTATGAAAATCAAGGCCATAACCACACAAAACGTGTAAAAGCTATTTTTAGGTGAGGGAAAGCTTCGTTAAACATTGGTGTTATTTTATCACTTTCTGAGTTCACGTTGCGCTGGTCCAAAGCATTCATTTATAATTATAATGCGATAGTTCGTCCAAAGCATTCATTTATAATGATAATGTGATAGCTGGTCCAACTCATTCATTTATAATGATAATGTGATATCTCTCATGTATGCATTTGTCTCTTTTCCCACGAGTTGTCGGCGTATCAAACAATGGGTATCCATTGGGGAATCCTTTGAGGCCAGTAAAACACGTAATAAATAAGCACACATGTATTGTTGGCGCTCAAGTCAGGACTTAGTAGATATGACTGTGTTACAGTATAACAGAAAACGGCACTACCTACTTTTTGATAACGCCGAATGTTGGGCGGCGATCACCAAACCCGACGCCCCACATTATACCAACGGCTTCGGGCGAAGAAGCGCAACTGGGAGGGTACAAGCCTTACCCTAGTGCGAGGAAATGCAACCTAAAGACTAAATTTCATAGCAGGGCAGACCAGGCCCTAAGCCTTGGTTGGCAACTGGTGCAAGATGGAAGCTCCGACAGGCGGACAATTAGAACAACGCTTTTCTGTTCCAGCAGCTTCTGTAGCTTGTCTTGTTAAAGACGTATTGGTGTTTCCTTTCCTCTGGAGTGATAGGCCCGAGTGAGGCATCATGCTGCATGGACAACACATGCTTTCTAAATTCAGCCCAGGCTTTGTGTTATCGAGAGGTATAACTCCAATTTACAAACTATCGTCTGTCAAGACGGCAAGATGCCAATATATGTTTGGCCCTCATAAAAGAGAAAAAAATAATTAGAGACTAGACAAGGCAGTAGACACAATAATAACTGCAACGTTTAAAATTCTATATTGTTTAGTGCGTCCTCTAGTCTCTACTTCTGTCTTCTACTTCTATCAGTGCCAAACAATACATGTATCCTTAAACTATGAGTAAGCTGCACCACGTCTGTCTTATCTGTAGATACCCTTGCTCAGAAGTATGTTCCTAGAATCTTCTACTTGGTGTTCGTAAAACCTCCGCAGTTGCCAATCGCCAGAAGAAAATAGTATGTTTTTTTTATTTTTAGTTCAGGACATAGTTATATGAATTATGTTATTTACAAGGTGCTCAGACTAGAGGTATTCGCAAATAACAGCTTATAATGGCAGAACTACGGCTGGTTTCTCTCAAACTACCGCTCAGCCGACTGGAAATAACGCCGCGTTTTTGTTTTGTTGTACTTGTTCAAGGTCATCAATGCAGGAGCGTTGCCAAAAGCCGCGCATGCGCAAAATCGGTACTAGGGAGATTACTGTTTCATTTGAGACGCGGACGACTTAGATGTAAGTACAGACAGACAGACAGACAGGCAGGCAGGCAGGCAGGCAGGCAGACAGACCTTCAGGCAGGCAGGCAGGTATAGATTACTAGTGACAGACAGACAGACAGACAGACAGACAGGCAGACAGACAGACAACGAAACGAAGCGAAGAATACTTGATACCTTCTTCTTCTTCTTCTTCTTCTTCTTCTTCTTCTTCTTCTTCTTCTTCTTCTTCTTCTTCATCTTCTTCTTTGTAGCAATACGTCACAAAACAACACAAAAGAAACTTAAGTGCGAGAAGATGGCTATTAGAAATTTAGTCAGTTTTCGCAAGAATTATGTAACATCAGATTCTGAAAGTAAACACACGAGCGAGGTTCAGAAGAAAGAAGATAACTGAAAGTGTGCTTCAGAAGTGAGGCTAAGAAAATACAAAACATGCATGTGAAACATCAACGTGAGAACGAACGAACGAACGAACGAACGAACGAACGAACGAACGGACGGAAATCTTTATTTTCAAAGGTTAAGAATTGGGCACGCAGGCCCGTCTGACATTCTGCCCTTCTTCTCTATTTCCTCTCATACATTCGGTCATTCAACAAGAAAACATAGAGAAAACGTACAAGCATAATGTAAGCGGGGAAAAACATGACACTAATAAATTGTTCAAGCAAATGGAAAACATTGACCAGTTAGATTAGGGGGAGGGGGCTGTGAGAGGTTACGTTGCCTCGGGCTCGGAAGGTATCTGTTCGATTCCTGCAAAAGGCTAGACATTTTTCCAAACACCATAAGTATATAGAACCCACATTGTTTTATGCGTGTGAAATATAGACAATTAATAGACAAGCTGAGGATCATCTAATGGCGGTGGAAATGTCGTTTTTGAGAAAAATGCAAAGACTACCATGGCCGGACAGATAAACAAATGAGAAAGTTTATCAAGAGACAAATGAAAAACAGAGATTGATTGTTGGAGAAATTAGAAGTACACAGTGAAGATTTGTATGGACATGTTCTGAGGAGAAATGGACTTGAAAATTTAGTAACAACTGGCAAGCCTGATGGGAAAAGAGCAAGAGGGAGACAAATGGATACACGCCTTGATGGTTTGGCAACAGGGCATGGTCGGGACAAGAACACAGACCTTATTCGAGACTCTGGTGACCGTATGAGATGGCGAACCATGACCGCAAGCCTTTGGGCATGGCACTTGATGATGATGAACTGGTGTGACGCAACTCCTCCAAAGAAAAACTAAGAAGGGGGTCCGTTAGTTAACTATTTGTTGTTCAGTGTGATGCGTTCGGAAATATGACACTACATGCGATGTAATCATCATCTTCTACTTTTGCCAATAAGCATCGTGGGGAGGAATAGTTGTCATTCCAGTGTCCGATATGCAGCAGTGGATAATGTCATTCCGTGTGATTGTACAATACATATATAATATATAGCGGATTTCCGGTTTCAAGATGGCGACGGACGGTCGTGTTGTTTTGTGTTCGTTAACTTTTTCGTGTAAGGGATGGATTTATTCATTTCTTGCGTGTAATTGGTGTGCCAGGATGTAAAACCAGGAGTTTCTACTCAAGATCTGCGCGGGTGCTACGGAGTTCGTGCATCGAGCGAAGCCATCCTTGAGTGAATTTTCAGCAGCGTGTGTGGTTCTCAATCAAAAGTCTGTGTTTACGTTTTTTCAACATGGCGGAACAACGTGTGTTTTCCGAACGATCAGCAGTCAACATACCGAAGCGGCGTGGTAGCCGCGCAGGGAAAAAGAAGCCAGGTAAGCGCGGTGGCTTGAGACGTTTTAGACTCAAGTGTCACCGTCTAGGACTCAGGAACATCCGTATTCTATATTGGAACTGTGCCAGTGTAAAACAACGGGGCTCTATTTTAGAAACCCTAGTTTACAGGAACGACATTGTAGCACTCCAGGAGACGAGACTGGGCGATCAGCTAGTCCGAATTGCCGGCTTCAAATGTTTCTATAACAGACGAAATCTGGGAACGGCGATTCTCGTTCGCGACAGCATGGTGGCGTCAGAGCTAGACATGTCCAGTTGGAACAGTGACGATATACAAATACAGGCGTTGAGAGTTCATTCCAGTATACCATTCGTGTTGGTTAATGTTTATGCCCGCAATGCGAGTGTGGACGCCCAGAAGTGGCAGTGCTTAAGTGGCATATTAGGCCACGAGAGAAATGTTATTTTCTGTGGTGACTTCAACGCTAAAGGCAGATCATGGGGAAACACTTCCTCCAATACACAAGGGGAGGAGCTCGAGACTGCACTGGAAACCATCGACCTGGTTTGTATCAACAGTGGCTGTGTCACCAGGACAGCAAGCCGTCCAGGCGATGAGGACAGTGCTATTGATCTGGCGCTAGTTTCACCTTCACTCACTACAGTGTGTAGATGGGGTGTCCTAGGACACCATGGCAGCGACCACCACCCATGCAGCATATTGGTGGAGAAAGGCAGAACCAGGCAGCACAAGCTAAAGGTAAAGACGTTCCAGTATGACAGTACAGGGCAAGATGTGGTGAGTAAAATAAGACGTGACAAGCGCAGAACGTTTCAGGGCAGGAAGAAAAGGAAAAAAAGCTGGGAGCAGCCACCGTGGTGGAGTTTCGAGGTGGAGAAGGCTTGGGTGGATAAGCGTAGTGCTGTAAGGAGATGGCAAAATGCCAAGAAGAACAGAGCTGGTCATCCTAGTCCCTGCTTGCACTTAGAAAGAGAGATGCACACAAAAGTAAGCTATTTCAAAACACTGGTCACGGTGGTTAAAAGCGAAAAATGGGCAGAGGTGTGTCAAAGAGTAAGCACAGACAAGTCACTGAAATTGTTCTGGCGACTACATAAAAGCATGAGTGGTGTAGTCAACAATAAGAGCATTTCTGACTTCCAAGGTGCTGACCTCATCTGGCAGAGGACTGACGAGGACAAGGGCAAAGCCCTCTTTGAACGCTACCTTGAGCAGAGCAACCAGACAGACATGGGAGGCCGGAATCTGGCCAAGGAGGTCACCTCAGACAGATGCAAGGCCCAGAACACTTCGGATGAAGACACAGTGACAGTGAAAGAAATCAAGGCTGTGCTTCGACGATCAAAAAACAGTGCTCCAGGTCCTGATGGCATAAGATACGACGACATAAATAGGTGTACCGACAATGAGCTAGAGAAACTAGCAGACATGTACAACAACAGTATAGGGAGTGCTAGCATCAAGGAGGAATGGTTACACAGCTATCTGATTCCCTTGCCGAAGCCTGACAAAGACCACAAGAAAATTCAGGGATATCGAATTATAACCATGCAGAATACAATAGGCAAGCTGCTGGAGAAGGTAATTGCCAGGAAAATATCAAGCCAACTAGAGAGGCAAGGTGTTTTCCCACCTACCCTGGGTGGGTACCGTCCAAAAAGAGAAACCTGGACCAATGCAGCAGTCTTTGCCCACGATGTCTATGAAGGTTTCCACTCAGGCACTGAAACCGTTGCTGCAGCGATTGATCTTGAGGACGCATACAACAGAGTACCACTGGATTTTTTAATGTTTCAGCTTCTTGAACTAAACGTAAGTCCATTCCTCCTTAGTTGGATCGCTGCAGCTCTCTTCCAACGGAAAGTAGTTTTTAGATGTGGCAGTTGGACTTCGGAACCAACAACAATATATCCTGGCCTACCACAGGGATCACCATTATCTCCGGTACTGTTCAACGCCTACACAGTGAGAATCACCAGTGAGCAGATCACTGGACCTGGCAGGACATTGTCATATGCCGATGATGTTTTAGTGTATCGTCAGGGTAAGGATAGAGAGGAGGTTGCTGTGGAACTACAAACCGAACTCAATCGCATAAGTACTTGGTGTGATGAAGCTGGGGCAATGGTCAACCCAACAAAGGCAACAGTGACTTGGTTCTCGTTGAATAATCATATTGTCAACAATCCAACACCAACTGTAATGCTGTGTTCAGAGACGGTGGAAAGAACGCAGGCAATGAATTACCTGGGGATACGGTTTGATCGAAGCCTTGCTTATAATGTGCACATAGACCAGGTGATAACAAAGGCCAAGCGGGGTTTGGCAGCGATGCGGGTGATGGCGGCAGCAAACTGTGAGCAGCGCCATCTATATCTTCTGTACGAGGGGCTGGTCATGTCTGTTTTGGAGTATGCAATGGCAATCCTGACTGTCAGCCATAAGCAGATAGAAAGGATGGAAAGGATACAGAATGAAGCTATGCGCATTATTCTTGGATGTACAAGAGATACAGCATGCAGGGCGATGCGCTACCTTCTTGATT
>JACEFZ010009785.1:830000-902500 GCA_014155875.1 Cepaea nemoralis | reverse complement strand
AGCCGAGGACCACATCTACTATTTTCGGTAGTTAAGCGGGCCATAGCGTTATAAATTATAAAAGTCGTGCAATATCATTCTTACCCTTCTTAACTTTCCTCAACAAACTTCTAACACTTTAAAGGCAGTCAGCGTCAGTACTACACTGCGGTCATTTTTTGGTTTAAAATCAAAAGTTCATTTAACAATACATCTTAAATCAATTTCGAAAATCGCTGTTAATGTAATTAATTTACAATTGTAAGTGTTCTTCATAACCAGTTACTTAAGTTAAGATGCCAGTTTATCAATGTCTGGGCACAAATATGCCGTGCCCAAAGTCATAAGCGCAGCTAGGTTACTGTCGATAAGTCTGGAAAGTTACTTGATTTTTATAACGATCACTGCGGAAAATGACAGCTCGCATCTGTAAGTCGAACCAAAACGACAAATGTATCTCTGGGCGAATGAACGCAAGTGTTCAAATTGTTCGACAGGCAATAGTCGCCAGAATGAAATCATATGACCTGCTGAAGGTGAAGCAGGCAGCTCCAGAAATGTACATCTCAGTGCAGAATTGCATTTCAAATCATTTACTTCGTGCTGATGGTTTTGCTGTAATTGATAGAGCTTGGCATCAGGAAATACGAATGAATTTATGAAGAGGGCAACAATATCCTCCTCTATTGTGAACTCTTGAAATCTCGACTGAAACGAGGCCTCGCGTGCCACTTTCTGACAGCTGGCGGGCCACAAGTGGCCCGCGGGCCTTGGTTTGGGAACCTCTGATCTAAGTAAAAGGCAGAGGAAGGCGGACAGATGTGTGTGAAAAGTTGAAGCAGTAAAAATATTAGCAAGATTAAAATACAAGATGATAAAGTGGGAAGGTGGTTATCACCGATGTCTGCTGGAGACCAGGCCTTGAATAATAATAATAATAATAATAATAATAATAATAATAATAATAATAATAATAACGATCATAAAAATGATAATGATAATAATAATAACAACAACAACAAGAGTAGGAGGTGGCGGACGAATGAAGAAGAAGAAGGAGAAGAAGAGAAAGAGGAAGAAGAAGAAGAAGAAGAAGAAGAAGAAGAAGAAGAAGAAGAAGAAGAAGAAGAAGAAGAAGAAGAAGAAGAAGAAGAAGAAGAAGAAGAAGAAGAAGATGTAGAAGAAAAAGGAGTATTAGAACAAAAAGAGGAATAATTAAAAGAAGAAGGAGCAGATGGAGGAGGAGAAGTAGGAGGAGGTGAGGAGGAGGAGGAGGAGTAGAAGAAGAAGGGGAAGATATAGAAGAAGAAGGAGGGGATGGAGGAGGGGAAGAGAAGGAGAAGGGGCAGGGGGAGAAGAAGAAGAGGAAGACGTAGAAGAAGAAGGAGGAGAAGGAGGAATAGAAGAAAAGGAGGAAGATGTAGTAGAAGAAGGAGGTGGAGGAGAAGAAGAGGAAGAAGTAGGAGAAGAAGAAGTAGGAGGAGAAGGAGGAATAGAAGAAAAGGAGGAAGATGTAGTAGAAGAAGAAGGAGGAGGAGAAGAAGAAGAAGAAATAGAAGAAGTAGGAGGAGAAGAAGAAGAAGTAGGAGAAGAAGGAAGAGGGGGAAGCAGAAAGGGGAGAAGTAGAAGAAGAAGGATGTGAAGGAGGGGGAGAAGAAGAGTATGAAGAAGAACTCGTTTTGCACTTGATGACTAATGTTTCAAACATGTACAATACACTCATTCATCGATTCCTTCACTCAACAACTAAATTGCATATTCACATCTTTTTATGCATTCGTTTGGCCTGAGATTTTCAACGGTTAATTTTGGCCTCTCTAAACAAGTTCAGCGTAACCTGAAATTAGACTCTATAGAAGATTAAAAATGCCTTCCGCTCACGCAGACGGTCGCACGTGCAAACACAGTTTTTTAAATCCTTTTTCCACCAAGGACGAACCCAAATGAGCCCTGTTGAAAAGCAACGAAATGACGAACCATATTGCAGACGTGTGTGTGTTTTTCTTTTTCATATTAAAACATTTTTCAGTTTCTGTTTTAAGAACCGAACATGTGGTTTCTGGGTTGCAAGTGCCGTCGTCTTTCTTGATTGTGGTTGGTTGATCGACAAATTGCAGCTGTGTTTCTTGTCTAATCTTCGTTGTTTATAGCTTTATACAGCCTCATTTATCTCCGTTTTATCAGGTGTCGTATTATTGACAAAAATTATCTTGCGTTTAGCGATATTGCCGTGTGTTAGCTGGGGAGGTTTGTCTCTTTTGCCTTGTGTATGCATTTGTGTTTATGAGCATATCAAAGTGGTCAGCATGGCCGAATGGATAAGAACGCGCATTCTTAAACACCCGGTATGCTGATGCCGAGCTAAGGGGTTCACCACCTTCCCCGGACAGTTGGACTAAGATGTTGAATTTTTGTCCTTGACTTGGGGATGTTAATTATAAGTACCTCTGAAGTCGGAGTGGGTTCGCCAGATGGCGAGGGACACTGGTAATAGATAAAGCTAATTGATTGGGACGTTGGCATGGAGGAATATCCAGACTTGTCCATGGGACACATTTTTCAGTCCCATCCCATCCCATGGTAATTTATGCCTGTCCCACTCCATCCCATCCCATGGGATTCCCATGACAATATTAATATGGAATACAGTTCAAATAAAATTATGAAATTGATGAAAGTTTAGAGTTATTGTCTACTAAATAGGACTACATGTACAAAGAGACATGTAAAACAACAGTGTTTATTAATTTTAATATTCAAGAGTAATTTATTTAAACAAAGTTTAATCTAAATATGACAATTCAGTGTCATTCTGACTCTCATTCTGTTTCTGAGTCACTATGCTCATTCAGCACATTATCAATTTCTTGCTGATCGACTGTTTCTAATAATTCAGGTAATCCCTGAACCATTTCCACAATTTTCATCTTACATGCAAATCTGATATACACAGAGTTTATAACGAGAGCTGGCAACATCCGTTTTCGTAACTTACTCAACAACAATCCAGCTGTACTAAATAAGGAGGACACTGGTGTGGCCAAAACAATTTTTGCACCTGCTTTTAGCAGTGGAAACCTGTGTTCATTTTTCCAATAATTTAATGGTTGTGAAGTTGGTTGCCGTAATTTTTGAAACATGGTGACTTCATCCTCAAGGCATTTGTTTCTGGTGTCATCAAACTTAAGTGCTTTGTTTAGTCATCATTGGCACCTTGCCGTCTTGACAGACGATAGTTTGTGCTTTAGAAAGGCATAATAACTTTTACCTATGGCGGTAGCGAATGTGACTGATAAGACCAATTCGCGCTGTAAATGTCCGTTCACAGTGGGTGCATGTGAACACGTGGTCATTTCCACCATCATGCACCATCTTACGTCTCACTCGGTGTCTGACTTATCTGCAATAATTTTCTCCTTTGTCTTTATTCCATTTCTGATGTTTGCCCTACATGCAACACGTTCAGCGGCGATTTGCTCCCAATGTGCATTATCAATGCCTGTATCAATCATGTCCCGCTTACACACATCTTTGTATCGTAGTAGAGGCCGACCCTGAGATCTCTTACCCATCTGTAATTCACCAAAAAAGATGTCCTTTGATATTCTACCATCATCCATCCTCCTATGATGTCCTATCTATCTAAGTCTACGAAGATTGAGCATGGAATAGACCGTCACACAACCTGATCTTTCCAATACTTCAGTATTTGCGATGTTTCTTGCCACTTAATACCAAGAATTCTTCGCAGATACCGCATATGAAAGCTGTTTAAACGTTTCTCTTGGTGTGTGTCTCTCAATAGCACAAAGTCTGGGCTAAAATATAGAGATTATGTGTTTCCCATGCAGCATGATCCCTCCCTAGGCCTGCCTAGTTCACTCCAGAGGAAAGGCAACATCCCTACATCTGGAACAAGACAAGCTGCAGAAGCTGCCGGATCAGCAAAGCAATGCTCTAACTGCCCGCCTGTCGGAGCTTCGATCCTAGACCAGCCGCCAACCAAGGCTTAGGCCTTATCTGCCCTGCCATGACATTTTGTCTTTAGGTTGCATTTCCTCGCACCAGGGTAAGGCTTGTACCCTCCCAATTGCGCTCTTCCGCCCGAAGCCGTTGGCACAATGTAGGGTGTCGGGTTTGGTAAGCGCCGCCCAACGTTCGGCGCTAACAGAAAGCAGGTAGTACCTGCTTTGTTTAGTGGAGGATAAAAAAAATAAGTCAAAATCACTTTTCGGCGTTTGTACCACAATTCCTGCTACTTCACATACAGCAGATGATTCAGAAGAAAGATTTAAATCCTTGATGAATGAAATAACAGTTGGAACAACAGACTTAGAGAAAACCATTCAATCATTGCCCATTTATTGGTTTCCACATTCCCTTTCTTCTTAGTAACAACTGGCTTGACCATGTCTTCTATTTTGGCTTTAATGTCAACTCCAGTAAGGAATGCTGCAGTAACTGCCAGAGAACTGCCGCAGTTATGGCCAAAGTTTTTCTCCAATAATTGTCTGAAAGTGCTGACAATATTTCTTCACCATGCTGCTGGAAGTTTCTTCGTCAATGTGAACCATAAATTCGTACAACTGATCGTCTAGGAGGAAGTATAATAGCAAAATAAATTAAATGAAATGTAGCACCATCAATTTCTAGTCTGTCAAAACAAAGTTTTGAATTTCTCATGTATGTGCAGCATTCCTTTAATCTGAGCAATATTCGGTATGTGGTTTAAGAATTCTTCTTCATCTTCATTAAAGTAATGCGAGTAATTATTTTTTAAATGGGCATTGAAACGTTGGTAATATGATCGCCATTCACGTGTTACAGATTTTGTTAGTATGGAAAATGACAGCTGTGATGCCTTTGCCTGATGTGTATTGTAATATGTTTCAATAAATGAAAGGTGATCCATGAACTGATCCAGTTCAGAAATCACGCCTCTGCTGAAGCTATCAGTAATGCATGTTGATAACCTGTGCTCAATACGACCAGATTGGTGCATTTCTGTATCGGTATCAAACCGTCCATCAAATGCTGCCGTCATGCTTGCTGCATTATCAGTACCCACAAACAATAGACGAGAATGTGGTAGAATTTGGCAAGAAATTCAAGTGCAAAAAAACGGTATGTAAATTGTGCAGTATGGGATTGATTACTATCAATGTTTATAAGAGACAGAGGAAAAGTAATCTATTCCAAAATCTGATATAGTCCACATTCAATAATTCCTCCATATAGCAAAAGATATGTTTGTCTTGCAGACCAAAAGTCAATTATTACCGAAATTGCACATTCCGGATCTTGTGCCATATTTTGAAACAATTTTTGAAACTGCAATTTGGCCAATTTTTCTTGCGCCAAAATTGAACAAGTCACTGTTTGCCAATTCCAATTCCAATTCCAATTTTCGAAAAAGAAATAATTCCAAATTAGGTCTCGTCTAACCTGCTTCCTCAGCGTCGGTTATTGTTGAGATCCGTGGTTGTGTGGATTGTTAGTCCTAATTCATACTAGTTTTATTGGTTCCGATCTGTTTGTCGGATAAAGTTCTTTTGTGCTGTCTGGTTATTTTCTTCTGTCTTATGCTGTGTTGTTCTCACCGGGGCTGGTCCCGGTCACGTTCAGTTCTCATAAGGACTCGATATTGGCAAAGGGAGAGAATTTAAGTGCAGTCTCAAGTTGTTCCCCACGGTCAGCTGCCTGCCCTCCTCTACTTTCGCTTTCTTGTTTTCGTCATGGGTGGATGGCTTTTGCGACAACAAGACGACCAGGCCTCCCCTGTCATCCCCGTTCAGGAGCCCTCCGTAAGAGCCAACTCACCATCCTGCCACTCACCCCGCCACTCAGAATTTTAAAAAAAAAGATATATATGTGTATATACGCACATACATTTAAAAAAAATAAAATAAACATATAAGTATATACAATGAAGGGAGGTTCCTGGCCGTGATATAGTGTAATTATATAACTTGTTTGCAGCGTGAGGATAAAGGCTTTAAAAAGGCCCAATAAAAAAAAAATGAAGGGTAGCTCTGACGTAGATCAAGTTGCTATGACATGGCTACTGTCCCATGTGTCCCATGGGAAATACAAATGTGTGCTGTTCCATCCCATCCCATGGAAATCGTCCCATGGGAATCCCATTCCCATGGATAAGCCTGGGAATATCAACAGCGGAGTTGATCCAGTAAACCAAAGACCGCGATCTGTGGAGAGTCATAAACGCCTACGCCCACCGGCATGGCACTTGATGATGATGATGAATATTTACGCAACATTCAGCCCAATGATATTTATTAGAAGTAGTACACAGACGCAAAACGAATTTCACACGAAAACCACAGCTCACTCCGCGCTCTCAACTCGGTAGCTGGGCGCCGATAACATGCACTGCCAGTCCAACATGAGGAACACGAGTAAGCAAACCATAACCAGAAGCAAAAACACCACAGAGGCCTTAACAGCTCAACAGCCTATCCGCCATATTGGACTCACTATTACAACGGCCGTCTTTACTTTCCGTGACGTTTCCTTATACCAATTTTAGGTTGGGTCGACCTGTGCGCCCAGATTAGTTTCTTTTTTAAAATCCTCCTCGATGGGGATTCGAAGATATGATTACCGAGAGCACAGACAAGTGTGCTAACCACTGCGCCACAGAATGTATTTACTGACATGGGTTAAGTTAACTATGTCAGTCCTAAGACGTTTTAGCAGCAGATGTCCACGGGTGAAGCAAACGCTATGATAAGTCGGAGTAGCATGGATTTCTAAAAGGCTAAATACACAGCGGAAGTGGCTTGCTGGGAAGCCAGACTTTTTAGCATGCCCTGACCTATTAAAGAAATGTTAGTGATGCGGTAACAGGGATTTACAGCGAAGAGCCAATCGTACATGACACGTTGCTAGGGTTTTAAATGCTCACAATTTGTCCGGCAGATAAGAGTTTCAGTAATAATTAAGACCATGTGAGTGGAAGTTATCGTTATCGCAAGTGAGTAGAAGTTATCGTTATCACAAGTGAGTGGAAGTTATCGTTATCGCAAGTGAGTAAAAGTTATCGTTATCGCAAGTGAGTAGAAGTTATCGTTATCACAAGTGAGTGGAAGTTATCGTTATCGCAAGTGAGTGGAAGTTATCGTTATCACAAGTGAGTAAAGTTATCGTTATCACAAGTGAGTAAAGTTATCGTTATCACAAGTGAGTGGAGGTTATTGTTATCACAAGTGAGTAAAGTTATCGTTATCACAAGTGAGTGGAGGTTATTGTTATCACAAGTGAGTGGAAGTTATCGTTATCACAAGTGAGTAAAGTTATCGTTATCGCAAGTGAGTAGAAGTTATCGTTATCACAAGTGAGTGGAAGTTATCGTTATCACAAGTGAGTGGAAGTTATCGTTATCACAAGTGAGTAAAGTTATCGTTATCACAAGTGAGTGGAGGTTATTGTTATCACAAGTGAGTGGAAGTTACCGTTATCATAAGTGAGTGGGAGTTGTCGTCATGATAGCTTTGGTATCAGAAATGTTAATGGAAGTTATCGTCGTGGTAGAGTCGGTATCAGGAATGATTCGCAGCCAAGAGACAAGAAGACTGGACAGACGTGATCACCAACGCCACGCGCCGTGGACTATATGAAGTCTGTATCTGTAAGCGTTGTTTAACGACCTAAATGCTGACCTTAAGGAAATCAATGCTGCCCATCTCAGATTGTGAGTTCTGCCCGAAAGCCGGGAGCGTCTTCAGCAGGGATGGTGTCAGATGATCCTGGGATTTTCTATTCACAGGCACATGTTTGCGTCAATGGAATTGATCAGCGGGCGTTTGTTTACAGGTTTCTCCTTCTCGACATCCAGTTAGGCATCTCTCACTCTTTCAGTTTCTCTCATGCCTTCTTCATCTCTCTCATTTTATTTCCTAATCTCTCTCTCACTCTTTCTCTGTCTGTCTGTCTGTCTGTCTGTCTGTCTGTCTGTCTGTCTGTCTGTCTGTCTGTCTGTCTGTCTGTCTGTCTGTCTGTCTATGTCTTCTTACCTATCTACCCACCTTCTTACCTGCCTACACACCTACCTACCTGCTATCTATCTATCTATCTATCTATCTATCTATCTATCTATCTATCTATCTATCTATCTATCTATCTATCTATCTATCTATCTATCTATCTGTCTGTCTGTCTGTCTGTCTGTCTGTCTGTCTGTCTGTCTGTCTGTCTGTCTGTCTGTCAGTTCGCCATTCCGCCCGCCCGCCCATCTGTCTGTCTGTCATGTCCGTCCGTCAGCCTACTCGTCTGTCTGTCTATTATTCTGTCTTTCTGTAACTGTCTCTCACGCTCTTGCCAACTATTTTACATTCAGCACCTCTCCTGAACACGTTCACTGTTGTTATGTTGTAACTCACCGGCCGTCAGATACCACCTTCCCTAACTCTCCTATATCTCTCCCTCTACAGCTGTCTCACTCCCACTGCGGCTCTCACTATCTCAAATTAAAGCTCTTCATCTCTCCCTCGCTCGTTCCTTTCTTTCACAAATTTCAGCTATCACTTCTCTCTCTCTCTCTCCATCTCTATATCATTCCTTTCTGCTCCGAACTTATACGGCTTTCTCTATCCACCTCTCTCTCTCTCTCTCTCTCTCTCTCTCTCTCTCTCTCTCTCTCTCTCTCTCTCTCTCTCTCTCTCAGCACCTAGACACCAGTGATCTGCATTATGAAACGCTAGCTGCATTCCTCCATCATAAATTATGGACACCATAGTTCAGCCAAGTGTTAATGTCTTTTCTGTCTAGGCTTTGCTCAATGACATTGTGTAAATTACTTTCCCACTTCACCGTTAGTCTCTTCCGTAGCGCACCCGCGGAACTATTCCGTCCCTTTTTTAATGTGCACTGTGTGAATAGACGCCATTTTTGTATTTTGCAGCTTTTATGGATCAAGAGTGCTCAAAACAAACATGGATACGGGCTACCTCAGGCGACACATCTGGCCTTGGAAAGCCAGCATAGTGTCCCCACCATCCGACTCCTAGTAGCAAATGTGGGTTAGGAAAGGATGGGTCATTCTCTTGGGGTCGCTGGTGTAGTGGTAACATAAATTGTAGCAGTTTACAAACTATGAATCATTTATCCCTTCAACTCCCCCCTCCCCTTCTCTCTATTCATGCTTGCAAATCAGATGTTCCTGCTTTCTATCTCTAATACTCTCTTGGTCTACACAAATACAGTAAAACCTCGGTTTTCGTTGCCTTCGGTTATCGTCGGTTTCGGTTTTCGTCGATTTTTTTCCCCGCGAAAAATATGTCTCGGTTTTCATCGGTTGCCTCTGACTTAGTCGGCGCGCCACGAGACCTCGCTGCTAATTTTGCGAAAACAAGTGTACCAACGCGTTCTTCTGCCAGTTTGCCGTTGTTTTTCGTTGTGTGAGCATCACCTTGCTAATAACAAAATACGAGAGCAGTATTAAGATTGCTGAAATCGGTCGCATGTACAGGAAGTCGCCATCCACGATAAGTTTCATTGTGGCGACAAAGGAAGACATAAAGGAAACTAATGTGGCGTAAGGCGTGAATGTGCTAACGAAATAGAG
This sequence comes from Cepaea nemoralis, assembly GCA_014155875.1. NCBI lineage: Eukaryota > Metazoa > Mollusca > Gastropoda > Stylommatophora > Helicidae > Cepaea > Cepaea nemoralis. The sequence goes on along the minus strand of JACEFZ010009785.1, from coordinate 892,938 downwards.
ATCGCAAACATTGAAGATGTCGAACAGTTATTATTAATTTTGATACATCAAAACCAGTTAGATGGCGATTCTGTTTCGGAGGAAAACATGTGAAAAGGCCAGACTATTGAATGGCGATCTTGTTAAGAAAATGCAAGGGACGAGTGTTAGTGTACATAGTGATTTTAAGGCCAGCAGAGAATGGTTTGAAAAATTCAAGATGCGCACTGGCAGTCACAGTGTTACTAGGCACGGCAAAGGTGTGAGTTCGGACAAGTCTGGGACCGAAAAATATTATTAAACATTATGTTTATTCTTCTAAAAATGTGTTTTTGGTATATATTTTGGAGTTTCTGGAACGAATTAATTTGATTTACATTGACTCATATGGAAATAATTGCCTCTGTTTTTGTCGGTTTCGGATGTCGCCGATTGCTTTCAGACAGATTATCGACGAAAACCGAGGTTTTACTGTATGTCTAGCAACAAATATCAGATTCACCTAAAGACTTATTAAAAAGACCTTTACTAACTTATATCACTAAGTGAATTGCTTTGTACTGTTTTGTGGAATCTGTGGCTCAGTACATCTGACTTCATGAAGACTGTGTTCGGGTTTGCTTTCCCTAGCCTTTTATTGTCAATGGTCTGCCTACACGGCAGCAGATTTGTTTCTCGCTTCGTCTGGTTCTGACCCCTACGCCGTCGGTATAGCTCTTGAAGTCATTGGAGCACGCACATCCTCTACCACTGTAAGGTGGACACAAGATAGGGGAAGCTTGCTTATTATTATTTTTATTGTCGTCGTCACGGTCACCACCATCACCATCATCATTATCATCACCATCATTATCATCATCATTACCATCATCATCATCACCATCATCGTCATATAATAAAATGAGAAATTGGAGATGATTTGTGCGGATTTGGGGAAGGCAAAGGTACAAACAACGCTATATACATCTTGAGAACATTAACAGAAAGAATCAATGAAATTAAAAGAGACCTGTATGTGCTTTATTGACTACAATAAGACATTTAATTAGCTGAAACACGAAGGAATGATTAGAATTTTTGGACATTTCAAACCTTGATGGTAAATATATCACAATAATAAATGACATGTAAGGCCAAAAAAGCAGTCATACGAACTGACAACCAATTGGGCACATTTGAACATATTAAATAAGGTGTTGCATTTGAACATATTAAATAAGGTGTTACATTGGAACATATTAAATAAGGTGTTACATTTGAACATATTAAATGAGGTGTTACATTTGAACATAATAAATAAGGTGTTATATTTGAACATAATAAATAAGGTGTAACATTTGAACATATTGAATAAGGTGTAACATTTGAACATATTGAATAAGGTGTTACATTTGAGAATATTAAATAATGTGTTACATTTGAACATATTAAATAAAATGTTACAGTTGAACATAATAAATAAGGTGTTAGACAGGGCTGCGTACTATCACCCGACCTGTTAAGTTTGTATAGAGAAATAATAATGAGGTCCATTCAAGACATCAAAAGAATATCAGTTGGTGGGCATAATGTAAACAACATGCGTAATGCTGATAACATAGCTTGCTGAAAATGAAAAGCATTTACAAGAAACGAAAAACAGAGGTAATGGTTATTACAAAACACAAACTGTATACCCAAGTGCAACATCCAAGTGAACAGAACCATTCTGAAAGTCTGTATTTAAGTATTTAGTTACTTTAACAACAGCAAATGGAAGGAGTATAAAGGAAGCTAAATGTAAGAAAAAGTCAAGAAGGTCGACTTCATTACACCGGGTTTTATCCCATATGGCTCGGTCTCCTTCAGCAGACTGTCTGCCGAAAGTGTCGGACAAAGCACGAACTCTGCAGCTTCAGCGACGACCCTCAGGAAGGTCTCCGAGAAAGTTGCACTCCTGAACCATTCGAGGTTGGAATCGACCCCAAGCCTTCAGTGCGCGGGGCAAATGGCGTAACCACTTCGCCACGGAGAGTTCTTAGCTAATTAAGAACAGTCCGAGCAAAAGGCAGCTCACAAGGCGAATAATATTTTCAGCAATTTATTGTTGTCATCTGAGACGAGGAAAATAGTTTTTCAGTTATACTGAGCCAATCCAAATAATAAATATTTTAATATATTGTTACATGTAGATTCAGTAGCAGTTTAAAGTTATAACCGTAACATTGGTTCTTCAAGGGACAGAATTATGAAATAAATCTGGGGTTAGTAGGAGTTGTGGTTACTACCCTTGAAGTCAAAACATTATCTCGTGAATGATACCAATGCGCACCCCTTGATCGTTACAGACCTCTCTCTCTCTCTCTCTCTCTCTCTCTCTCTCTCTCTCTCTCTCTCTCTCTCTCTCTCTCTGTGTTCCTGCCTCCGTCGTCCTCTCTCCCCCTCAATTTCTCCCAATCTATCTATCCATCCATCCATCCATCCGTCCGTCCGTCCGTCCGTCCGTCTCTCTGTCTCTCTGTCTGTCCGTCTGTCTATCCATCCATCCATTCATCCATCCATCCATCCACCCATCCGCCCGTCCGACAGTCTGCCCGCCCGCCCGCCCGCCCGCCCGCCCGCCCGTCCGTCCGTCTGTCTGTCTGTCTGTCTGTCTGTCTGTCTGTCTGTCTGTCTGTCTGTCTGTCTGTCTGTCTAATATATATTTATCTGTCTGTTCGCCCATCTGTCCGTCCGCCCGCCCGCCGATGCACCAACAAACAAAGATATTTTCACATACTCTTAATCTGTTTTTTTTTTTTTTTAAAGAAGATATTCTGAATTACCAATTTAAAATCGAGATAGGTCCAGAGAAATGCAAGGCTTTCTTGTCACTTGGCCATTGCTAGATTTTGTTCATGGAGATGTAGCCTATAGTTACTCTGCCACATTGTCGTCAACTAGGAGACTGAGTTTGATAATTTTACGACAGGTCTTCTCGCTATCAGAACATAGCTACTACTACCTTAGCTTCAAGGTTAGCGCTCCTAAGTTCTGGGAGGCGCATCCAATGCTTGCCGGCCAGGGATGTCTCTCTGAGTTGTCTTCATGTCGCCTCTTTTATTCAGGCCACGCGTCTTACGTCTAAGGCTCTGTTTGGGGATTTTATTCTCTTTCTTCTTTCCGCCATCTTTAAATAATAAAGGTTCCAATAGTTAGTTAATTAGTTCCGGTTCCAACTTCACGGTAAAGGGTGGTCCCCATAATGCTCCGTTCCTGTACGAGTGAATATCACACAAAATGCCCATCACTGCCCCATGTGTGAAAAGTGGAAGAGACATGAGTCTCGATAAACCAACCGCCCGCACAGGTGTACTATGCATAAGACTGCTGCCAGAATGCCAACAAAACTTTTCCTCCACGAAAAATACAGTTCATCGTCGATGGACGGAGCAGTCACTAGAAAACCAGCAGCCATACATTACTGCATAAGGCAAACCAAGTTAGTTCAGCAACAGGCCGGCCGCTATTTTTCTGAATCATGCATGTTCACGGATACAAACAACCGCGGACAGATGCAATCTTCGGTTCCAATGTTTCATTTCAATCTGAGACACTGCGACGTTTAACATGCCCAACATGTCTCATTTCCGAGACGTCATGATGTTTAGTTGGGAGGGGGGGGGGGGGCGTTTATTTCATGTTCGAGACCTTGCAGCATGTCTGTAAGTTCCTTCTTCTTGGTCCACGATATTCTAAGAATGCTTCTAGAACATTCCACTGTAAAGATCCCCAAATTTATACTTTGGTGATTGCGACATCGTTCATGACTCACATCCGTATGTTGTCATAAAACACGCATGACTTCAAAATATTTACTTTAATTTATTTGCTAGTGTTGTACCATTGCCTGTTAATATTGTTTAACCTCTGCATTGATACGGCCAGACTCATTCAACTCTAGCTCAGCCAGTTTCCTTATCTATGCGCCCATCTTTGCGCCACTTCCTCCAATACACGGTATCCGTCTCACAGCTGTAAGGTGCTATAAAAACACGTCATATCCTGTTTAGTCATGCTGGGGTGTCCCCATTGTTATCGCCCATGGTCGATCAACTTGTGAACCAGCAACCACTTCCTGAAGGAAATCACACAATTATGTGACCAGTCACGACCCCACGAACAAATCAATACACAGTTATAGATGGACCTGGCCCGACCTCACATCTTTATTGGCGGAATCAAATGTGGCTGGGAAGGACACACATAAAAAATGGGTGACGGCGAATACAGAGTCGCCCAAATCTATGCTAAAGTATTCGCCTTAGCTGAAGTTGATAGTGAACTGCGTTGGTCATATCATAAGCACGGTCGGGAGTGTGTGTGACACCTGGGCTCGTCGCCTGAGAAAGTGCGGCAAAATATTGACCACTCTTCCTCCGTGCATCCAGGCTTATAGGGTGTATTTTTAATGACTGCAATTTTTGAGAATATTGCCGTGCCAAGTTTTGTATTTACCTACTGTGGAGTTCATGCAACACAATGCGACATAATAGGTAAATACAAAACTCGGAAAGGCAATATTTTCAAAAACTGCACAGTCATTACAAATACACCCTGTACAAAATGTGATGTCGCTATCACATACAGACACATCGGAGGAAACTTCTGCGGGACACTTTTTAAGATTAAAAATCTACACCAAGGCATAAGTACGTTTAAATGAAAGTGTATAGCAGACATAAATGACAATGGAAAAGAAGGGGCAATAAAAGCCAGTAGTAGTTTTATGTACATGTGGATTACATATTTCTGATTATGATATTATTATATTATTTGTCATTATGATATTTCAGTTTTCCAGCCAATTATTTATTGTAATTTGTAATTTTGGTCGTTGATAAATACAACCAAATCTGAAGTAATGCAAGTTAGCATTCCGGGTCCACTTACTATACTGATAAATAGTACATCTCTGAAACATGTTAAAGAATTCAAATATCTTGGAAGTATGATCACATAAGATGGCAGATGGACAGAGAAATCGAAATCAGATGTCAATTCCAATTCCAATTCCAATTTTCAAAGCAAAGATTTCAAATTCGGCCTCGTTCAATCTGCCTCTTCAGCTGTGGCTATTGTTGAGGTCCGTGGTTTTTGTGGGTTCATTCACCCTAATTCTTGTCTTGTGCGCTCTTACGAGTGAGTCCTATCTCGTACTGGTTGCATAAGCGTTTGTGTCTGTGACGTCAGCTGAGGATTGGTCAGCGACTATCCTTTGTGCTCCAAAGTGCTTTGTGCTCTTGTGGTTTTCTTTGTTGGTGCTGGCTCCTGGCTTGGCTGGGTGCAGTCCTTATGACTTTTTATTTGGTCTTTTTGCCTCCTTTTTTTGTGTATTGTTCGTATGAGCTTTTCGATATTGTCATTTTCCTCCTTCTTGCGCCTGTTTTCATTTTCAATAAAGCGTTTATGTTGTCTTTCGCAGTCTTCCTCCATGGACAGCCATAGGATGATCTGTCCGTCATCTATATAGTACCTGCATCCGGTCTCACAGTCATAGATTCTATCTGGGCATTGTATCGGTTGCTCTCTGAGTTTCTTGGACTTCTTCTTTTCTTTTTCTTCCCAGCGGATTCTGAATTCCTTGTTCGTGAGTTCCTCTTCAGTTGCCTGCTCCCTTGCCGATTCTAGCAACTCCTCCAAGGTAGGTCCCCGGGGCCTTTCCATGCCGTTCTCAGGGTGCTCGTCTAGGTTTTCTTCGGATGTCTGGCGATATATTGGTTTCCCCTTGGATGTCTTGGGCGTCGTGGTTGGGCTGCCGGCTTTAGCTTGCAGTTCAGGCTCGGTCTCTTGGTTTTCATCTTGCGGTTTCTCTGTGGTTTCTTGTATGGCTTCTGTTGGTTTGTTTTGGAAAAGTTCCATTTCAGCTTTCTGTAGTTCTCGCTCTTGTTTAATGGTTTGTAGGATTTCTTCGTTCTCCTTCTTTATCAGTGCCACATGTTCCACTTCTTGCTTGATGTTTTGGTGAATCTCCTTTAATTCAGCCAGCAGTTTCTCATTGTCGCTGGTTGGAGTCGGCGTCCACAGTGCCTTGTCTTGCTTCTTCAACTCCTCTATCTGGTTTTGCAGTTGATCTCTTTCAGCTTGTGAATACCCGTGGCTGTATCGCATCTTCGCATTGTGTCCTTATATGGTGTCTTTGTGTTGATGGCTAGCTTTAATACGTCTCTGTGTCGTCTCTGTGTCTTTGGAGGTACGGACAGCCTAAGTATCTTGCTCCATGCTTGCCCAGGCAGTTGGTGCACTTTCTTTTGTTGTTGGGTGCTCAGAAGTCCGTGTCCAGCTTGGCCAGCGGACACTCCTTGAAGGCGTGGTGATCGGCGCAGTACCGGCAGATTTCCGTCTTACTGCGACATGCTGCTCTGCTGTTGCCAGCCATCTAGCATCTGGAGCATTGATTGACTCTTGGGATGAATCTCTCTGACTGTTGTATTTTCTTGTTGGTTGAAGCTGTGGTCGGCATTTCACTGCCCTCCGTCGTCACCACTGCCAAGGCTGTAGGTATCTTGGAGTAGGTGAGGAGCTGCTCCGCCTTCAAGAATCGGATGTGAAGATTCTCTTCTCGTAGCTGCTTCAGGATTTCTTCGTCTGATAGCTCCGCTTGGATACGCTTGACAACCCACTTGATTGTCGGTAAGTCGGTGTTCCCGACTCTGGTGTCTTTCTCGTCTCTCTGCTTCTCGGTAAGTTTGGCTCTTGTTTGTGGTGGGTTGTCGTCGTCCTTCCTCGTGGTAGCTTTGTTAGAGTTTGCTTGAGGCTCTTGTTGTTTGCTGCAGCTCGCAGGTAGATTCTCTCCGCTCTTCTTCTTGTCGGCTCCCACGCTGCACGTCTTTGTCGCCACGTGTCTTTTGGTGTTTTTGCAACGTGCCATTTTCCCCCGTATCAGGCTTCTTGATTTATTCAGGCGACTTGTCTTGACAGCGCTCGCAAATGCGAATGACGACACAAAAGACACACTATCAGATGTCAAAAAGCAAGCAAGCTTACATATAAACTATCACACATACTCAAACATCCAAATATACCCATGTCTGCAAAAACTACAGATAATAAATAGGATATTAACACTAACTCTATGTAACCAATGTCAAACATGGAAATTATCGAAATCACACAAACGCTAAATCAATACCCGTGAGAAGAGATGCCTGAGGAGAGCTGCCACCTTAACTATTCCGAGACCGAGTAAGAAATAATATTATCAGACAGACAGTGGGACCAACACTTTGTGTTACATTTATAGGAAGACAGAAGATCAAATGGTTCGGCCATCTCGTTAGAATGCAACACCATCAACTACCAGCACTGGCCCTACATCAAAGAACATCTGTTACGGAGCGAGAGGTCGCCCGAGAAGAAAAGAATTGTCGACATCAAAGACATTCTACAATCACAGGGAATGACACTATCCAGTGCCATCTATGGGACGCTGGAACGCCCATTATTTCTCACCCGACGCTTGACGGCAAACAATGGAAGGCGATGATGATGATGAGGATAAAGACTTTTGTCGCAACGTTCATTTGTACAGGATGTATTTTTAATGACTGTGCAGTGTTTGAAAATATTGCCGGTCCAAGTTTTGTATTTACCTAATATGTTGCATGAACTTTACAGAGATTGAATACAAAGCTTGGACCGGTAATATTTTCAAACACTGCACAATTAAAAATTTTAAAAATACACCCTATATATATTTCCATTTCGTCGAGCTCTCGTTATATTGCGTGTCCAATCACTTCTTTTCTCCCGTAGCGAACGTCGAATGCTCACATTGAACCCACGCCGAAGGCGCTCATGCCATTGTCGGCGTAACGCCCAAACCATTACACAAAGAAGTCCGCTTTAACATACTACCTCTTTCTTATAGCCCATGTCGTAATGAGTTGGTAATCATGTCTGTCCACAGCCTTCTGCCTCATGTAAAGCCAATCATTTCAGACACTGATGTTCCTCCATGCCATGATGCCAAACTGCCCGGCATCTTCACTCTTGGTCTCCCCCTTCCTCTCCTCTCCTCCAGCTTCCCAGTTGTGACGACATACTCCAGGTTTCCCCATCTCATGACATGTCCAAATAATATGGCCTGTCTTCTTATGATGTGAGTAACCAGTTCTCTTTGTGAGTTAACTACAGCATGCTATAGGGAAACTGATTATGCGATTGGGTTGTTTTTCTACTTCGCCGCACTTTCATGGCAAACACTTCCCAGACAATTCCCAGACAATTCTCATTTTTGTAAAAGTCCCGATCGACCCCAGAGCCATACAAATTTGTTGCATGCCCTTTGCAGGACATCGCGATCAACCGCACTAAGATTTTCCAGGTAACTTTATGTTCAGCATCTGCCATTGTTTTCTGAACGAGAAGACAATGTTTGCATGCAACTGAACTAATTCAATGACAAAGGATAATATATCGCCACAGATGACCTTCCATTTCCACAGAAGGTCGGTGTATTGCCAATTTATAGCCATCATGTTATTTGTTTCGTTTCGTGGTATCTTCTGCAATTTCAATGTTCAATGAATAAACATGTACATAATACATACTTGTTCATTGATTGCACCATGTTTGGTCCAAACAAACCTACTTTATGTCTGGCATCGAATCAGTTAATGCCGCTGTAGCGTCTGAACCTCCTATACTGCCATCAACGCACCGGTAGTTTAATAGTAGCGCTCTTATCCTTTACACCCACATCGCCGTCCAACCTCGAGTCACACAGGTTTTAAAGTAAACCCGGCACTTCTATATAATGAGCTCGACCACATTCTGGGTAACCAAGCGCGATAACCATTCTGCTACGGTGGTCGAAGTTTACGCTTGTCTAAAGACGGTTACTTCCCTTAATAAATTATTAAATGCCACCCTTCTGGTTGGATGGATTCCAATTTATTGTTATTATTTTCATTTATCCGCGACTGAACTGGTCTGATTTCGTATTATGTATGAATGAACAGTCGTGGGGCTTTCCTAATGAGGTCGTTCGATCTGCAGCCCCTTTGTATTCAGGGCCATATCACAAGCGCTCCACACACACAGACGCACACACATACATATGTGCACACGCGCGCTCGCTCACGCACGCACTCGCTCACACATATTTCCTTGGCACTAAGACTGCTGGGTATTTAAAATTGTACCGTCCCCTGGATGTTACTTTCCCCCCAAATACTAACTTCACGGTATATCATTAAGTAGTCAGGCTTGTATATATTAAAGTCTAACAGTTCACGTGCTCAGAAAACAATGGCAAACTACTGAGCGTAATCTTGCCTAGTACACCAACAGCAGCTGAAAGATGCTGATGTTGACTGCAAAGTCCTGTAAGGGATGTGCAACATTAAAAAAAAACAGTTCACATGTCTATGATAGTAGACTAGTTCAGTATTCACCTCTTTCCTCATGGATTTGTTTTCCATAATTCATCTTTTAATTTAATTTGATGTAGTATCCATGGACAAATAGCACCAATACTAAAGAACAAAACACGTATCAGTAGATACTTTAAAAAACACACACTACAACGCAATCCTCATACCAACTCTGTCTGTCTGTCTGTGTGTGTATGTGCGTGCGTGCGTGCGTGTGTGCGTGCGTGTGTGTGTGTGTGTGTATTTTGGTTCGCATATCCTTTACAGGACATCGCTGTCAACATCAGCATCTTTCAGCTGATTGTTCATTTCTTGGCAAGATTACGCTCACTAATGCCAAATCTGGACAATGGCAGGAAAAGAGAAAAGAACATTACAACAAAGGAATTGAGATTGCTGAAAAGAAAACTCAACGTATCACGAAGAGAAAAAATCAGAAATGATTAAATTAGGACTAAAGTGGGGGTTATAGCAGTGCTAGATTTCATTAGAAAACAGAAAGTGAAATGGTTCGGCCATATAACTAGGCTACCAGCTAACAGTACACCACAATAAGCAATGATGTACAGATCAAATATAACCAGAAGAGTACAACCATACACAATCAATGACAATCTCAAAATGCAAAACCCATAAACGGGCACTCTCCCGTTGTTTATGCCTCACCTCGACAACGTAAGATACAAGAATAACACAATGACATCAGATATGATGAAATGCGATGAGATGAGATGCGATGAGTTGAGATGAGATGAGATGAGACGAGATGCTATGAGATAGATGCATGGCCAAGCCAGCGAATATCTTCTTTGTCTCGAACTCGAAGGTCGCGGGTTCGTTTTCTGGACTTCGTCATTTGGTTCTCGAGTGTAGTTATTTTTTTCCCCGCGTTTCCATCCTGTTTCAGGATATTGCGGTCAACACCAGCATCTTTCAGCTGTATGTTGATTCCTAGGCTAGATTACGCTCATCAGCACGCCACGACTTTCTGAGCGACCGGTTCCATACTCTCATAAGTCACTGGCGCGACGCGAACCGCTTCCAATTCTCGTGCGCTCACGTCAACCACGAGAGTATTCGGGATTACGGAGAAAGCTGCTAACCTCTCGGCCAGGGAGACCGGCGAGTGTAGTTATTATTATTATTTTTTTTTACGGAGACCCCTGGGGGAGCTGCGGGATTTGTGTCCTGTGTGTTGCTTCCCGCAGCAAGTTAGATGCTCAGCAGAACGAACTAACGAACGGGCGTTATTTTTAAAGAGTCACAAATTGGACACGCAAGTCCGTCTTACATTCGGCCCTTACATCGTTCTCACATCAGTCGTCTATCATGAACGTTACATTACATTGCTTAGAGAAAAAAAAAGGAGGAGGGGGAGAAAGAGAGAGAAAGAGAGAGAGAGAGAAGAGAGAGAGAGAGAGAGAGAGAGAGGAGAGAGAGAGAGAGAGAGAGAGAGAGAGAGAGAGAACAGACAGACAGACAGACAGACAGACAGACAGACAGACAGACAGACAGACAGACAGACAGACAGACAGACAGACAGACCGACCGACCGACCGACCGACCGACAGACAGACAGACAGACAGACAGACAGACAGACAGACACAGAGAGATAACACTGTCAAATGAATACTGTAAACATACACCAAAAGAGGGACCACGCTAGTTGAGATCAATTGTGGTGCAATGGGGTCAGTCCTCTTGCCCTTTCAACCCTGTTTTACTTCAACCCCCTGGGATGTTCGGATTGCGATGCTTCTGTCGTCAGCCAAAGATTGACAGAGTTCTTGGAGATATGTATCTGTGTGTGTGTGTGTGTGTGTGTGTGTGTGTGTGTGTGTGTGTGTGTGTGTGTGTGTGTGTGTGTGTGTGTGTGTGTGTTTTCCTTGCAAGCTTCTTACACATATTTTATGTTCACTACTTTACATTTGGGTGCTTTATACAAGCAAAAGCACTAGACATTTTTCCAACCGTAAAGCGCATTAGGCGCAGGGTGCTGGACCAATGTTTGAACAGACCAATGGGCAATCAGTCAGTGATGTGTTCAGTGTCATGCCCACTACTTGCTTTATAATTACAGAACATGTCCTTATTGTCCGGAACGTGATCAATGAACTACCTCACAGGATGCTCAACCCTACACAATAAACTCAGGATGCAACCAATACATCCCATACACTTACTCTATTATCTTTCTACTACAGTACTAAAGTCGAGAGGATCGGTTTCATTTCAACAGGCGCCCCCCCCCCCCCTCCTATTACCAGTGTCCCTCACCATCAGACGAACCCACTCTGACTTCAGAGGTACGTGTAATTCACGTTCCCGTCTCAAAGACGAGAAGTCAACATTTTAGTCCATATGACCGGTGTAGGGGGTTGACTCCCTACCTCAGCACCAGCACACCGGGTGTTTAAAAACGAGTGCTGTTACCCATTTGGCCACGCTGGCCTCCCCAACGGGGTTTCATCCCATTTGACCCGGTCGCACTTCGCAGAAGCCGCAAGTCGCTTGTCGAGAGCATCGCACACAGCACGGAACTCCGCAGCTCCAGCGATTAGCCTTGCGGGTGCCCCAGACACTGCACTTGTTTTCAGAACGCCGCCGCCCGGGACACGAACCCACGACCGTAAGAGCGCAAGGCAGACGGAATAACCACTAGGTCACGGAGATCCCATCTATCTACTGCGAGGGTCGGTCAATAAGTAATGCCTTCTATTTTTTATCTAGGTAAACACTTTATTGGTGTGCAGTTTACTAACTTAGCTGGATACCTCAAACATTCTGCACTGTGTATCCCTACCAAGCTATTTTAGTCACAGGGTGAGCAACAGTAACGGTTTACAGAAAAGTTCGGTTAAAGCAACGTAATCTTCTTCTTCTTCTTCAGCGTTCCGAGCCATTGAGGTTCTTTGCTGCAGATACAATCCGTCTCCATTCGTTTCTCTGGTTGACCTTCTCTTGCCAGTCGTTGATTCCAAGTGCTTGTAGGTCTGTATATATATTATCTCTCCACCGTCTTCTTGGTCTACCTCGGGGTCTACGGTCATTTATTTCCTGAGTGTAAGCGAGTTTTGTTTCCCTATTATCTTCCATTCTTTCTATATGCCCCAGCCATTGTAGTCTATTAGCCTTCATGATACCAGTGATTAGCGGGGACTTAAACAGATCATAAATGTCTTTGTTACTTCTTCTTTTCCACTCTCCACTTTATATATCTCTGGGGGGTCCAAAGATGCGTCTTAAAACTTTGTTCTCAAAGGTTTGTAGCAAGGCTTCGTCTCCTTTCGTTGTACTCCAGGTTTCAGAGCCATACAGCACAACTGGTCTGATCAGTGTTTTGTATATTGTGATTTTGGTGTTACGAGATAGCGCCTTTGATTTTAGTAGATGTTGTAGTGCATAGTATATCTTATTTCCAGAATTGATTCTACTTTGTATTTCTTCCCTTATGATGTTGAAGCAGTTGAAGATTGTACCCAGGTATTTGTATGTTTCCGTTCTTTTAATGGTCATATTATCTATTTGTATGTGGCCAGAGTTTTTAGCCATTCCTTCTCTTGAAATTACCATATATTCTGTCTTATCTTGGTTGATAACCAGCCCCATCTGTTGGGCTTTTTCCTTTAAGTGACTCAATATTTCCAATGTCTTTTGTTCATTTTCCCCTATAATATCTATATCATCTGCATAACCAAGCAGCTTGGATGTTCCTCCAATATCACATTCCTCCTTTACCTTCCTTACAACTTTCTCTAGAGCCAGAGTGAAGAATGTCATAGAATTCTCCAATGCTGAAGGCGAGACCCGGATTCGCACCCACGAACGTTTCAGTATTGTTTATGGAGGTTAAACAGTGGATGTTAGCACTGTCCGACATTGGGAACGTCGTTGTGGCGAAGCTGAAGTAAGTCAGTCCTTATTGGCTAACGCAAAGCCGACTGACCGTCCGTTAACCGCACTGACTCCACATAGCATTCATCGAGTTGATGACATCAAAGCCGACTGGCCGTCCGTTAACCGCACTGACTCCACATAGCATTCATCGAGTTGATGACATCAAAGCCGACTGGCCGTCCGTTAACCTCACTGACTCCACATAGCATTCATCGAGTTGATGACATCAAAGCCGACTGGCCGTACGTTAACCGCACTGACTCCACATAGCATTCATCGAGTTGATGACATCAAAGCCGACTGGCCGTCCGTTAACCGCACTGACTTCACATAGCATTCATCGAGTTGATGACATCAAAGCCGACTGGCCGTCCGTTAACCGCACTGACTCCACATAGCATTCATCGAGTTGATGACATCAAAGCCGACTGGCCGTCCGTTAACCGCACTGACTCCACATAGCATTCATCGAGTTGATGACATCACTCGTGGTGACCATCACGCAACACTGAATGAATTGTGTCCATTGGTAAAGGCAGTGCCTAGAACACCATTAAAGACCAGGGTTATTCAAACGTTTGTGCACGGTGGCATCAACTCGATGAATGCTGCGTGGAGTCAATGCGGTTAACGGACTGACCTATTTCAGCTTCGCCACAACGACGTACTCAACGTCGGACAGTGCTAACATTCACTGTTGAATCTCCATAACAATACTGAATGTCGTCACCTTTTGATGTAGTCACAGGAGATTTCCTTGACTATATGTTGTGTTCGTGAATGTGTTTGTTTGCTGATGAATGCTAATCGCCGCAACGTCCTGTATGTGTCGTAATTCTGTTATGTAAAGCTGAACTACTTTGTCTCATTTTATATAGATAACAATACTGAAACTTCATGGATGCAAATCGGTGTATCTCCTTCAGCATTGAGGAATTCTATGACATTACGTTGCTTTAACTGAACATTTTTGGGGGCTATTTTTAAACCGTTACTGTTGCGCAACCTGTGACTGAAACAGGTTGATAGTGATACACAGTGCAGAAGAGTGTTTGAGAAATCCGCTAAATTAATAAATTGTACACCGATAAATTATATACATAGTTACAAATTAGGGGGCATAACTTATTGACCGTCCCTCGTATATATCCATATATAAGGGTTGATCAGGCTTCAAATGTTTAATTACGCATCAAAAAATGAGGACAAAAGAGAGATGAAGTTTTCGATCGTCGGCGTACTTGCCTGGACACCATTGTGTTTGTGTATCCAATATACCCTTGTCTGGGCTCTCTAGACATTCTATTGAAGTTATTCAATCATGAAAACTGAGAGGAGCGTATGGCTCAGTGACATTAATGCCCGGCTTTCATACGGGTGACCTGGATTAGAATCCTTGGTAAAGTGATGTTTTTTTTTTATATTGAGGGGCCAAAAAACAAATAAACCCTAACCTGCACATTTCGTGGCGACTGCACTAGCCAGGCGACCTTAATTCCTCAGGTTCAAAATCCCCTCTGCCCTACACCGCTAGGTAAATAGATAATGAAATAACTCGAATGGGTTGATGAAACATTGCCAGCCTAGGCAACATCTCAGCCGGGCCCAATGGTTGCACACTAATATGCCTTTTCTGGCGATCTGGTTAGTCATTTAATGAGTTACGTAGTTAGTTAGTTAGTTTGCTAGTTAGTCAGGTCGTTAGTTAGTTAAATAGGTAGGTAGTTAGTTTAGTTAAGTTTAGTTAGTTGGTTGGTTAGTTAACTAGTTAGTTAGTTAGTTAGTTAGTTAGTTGGTCAGTTAGGTAGTTAGTTATTTAGTTAGTTAGTTAGTTTGCTAGTTAGTCAGTTCGTTAGTTAGTTAAATAGGTAGGTAGTTAGTTTAGTTTAGTTTAGTTAGTTGGTTGGTTAGTTAACTAGTTAGTTAATTAGTTAGTTAGTTAGTTAGTTAGTTAGTTTGTCAGTTAGGTAGTTAGTTAGTTAGTTAGTTAGTTAGTTAGTTAGTTAGTTAGTTAGATAATTGGTTGGTTTGTTGGTTGGTTGGTTGGTTGGTTTGTTGGTTGACTGCTAGTTGGTAATATGCCTCTTCTGGCGATCTGGTCAGTCAGTTAGTGAAATAGGTAGTTAGTTTGGTAGTTAGTTAGCTAATTAATTAGTTAGTTAGCTAGCTATGTGTCTGAGTAGTGTGTTATTGCTGGAGTAGTGTGGTAATGCTGAGTAATATGCTGATGCTGCAGCAGTGTGGGAATGCTGGAGTAGTGTAGGAATGCTGCAGTAGTGTGTGAATGCTGCAGTAGTGTGGGAATGCTGGAGTAGTGTGTGAATGCTGGAGTAGTGTGGGAATGCTGGAGTAGTGTGGGAATGCTGGAGTAGTGTGGGAATGCTGAAGTAGTGGAGGAATGCTGGAGTAGTGTTGGAATGCTGGAGTAGTGTAGGAATGCTGGAGTAGTGTGTGAATGCTGGAGTAGTGTGGGAATGCTGGAGTAGTGTGTGAATGCTGGAGTAGTGTGGGAATGCTGGAGTAGTGTGGGAATGCTGGAGTAGTGTGGGAATGCTGCAGTAGTGTGGGAATGCTGGAGTAGTGTAGGAATGCTAGAGTAGTGTGGGAATGCAGCAGTAGTGTGGGAATGCTGGAGTAGTGTGGGAATGCTGGAGTAGTGTGGGAATGCTGGAGTAGTCTGGAATGCTGGAGTAGTGTGGGAATGCTACAGTAGTGTAGGAATGCTGGAGTAGTGTAGGAATGCTGGAGTAGTGTGGGAATGCTGCAGTAGTGTAGGAATGCTGGAGTAGTGTGGGAATGCTACAGTAGTGTGGGAATGCTGGAGTAGTGTGGGAATGCTGCAGTAGTGTAGGAATGCTGGAGTAGTGTGGGAATGCTGCAGTAGTGTGGGAATGCTGGAGTAGTGTGGGAATGCTACAGTAGTGTAGGAATGCTGGAGTAGTGTGGGAATGCTGCAGTAGTGTAGGAATGCTACAGTAGTGTGGGAATGCTGGCAGTAGTGTGGGAATGCTGACAGTAGTGTAGGAATGCTAGAGTAGTGTAGGAATGCTGGAGTAGTGTGGGAATGCTGCAGTAGTGTAGGAATGCTGGAGTAGTGTGGGAATGCTAGCAGTAGTGTGGGAATGCTGGAGTAGTGTGGGAATGCTGCAGTAGTGTAGGAATGCTGGAGTAGTGTGGGAATGCTGCAGTAGTGTGGGAATGCTGGAGTAGTGTGGGAATGCTGGAGTAGTGTGGGAATGCTGGAGTAGTGTGGGAATGCTGGAGTAGTGTGGGAATGCTGGAGTAGTGTGGGAATGCTGGAGTAGTGTGGGAATGCTGGAGTAGTGTAGGAATGCTGGAGTAGTGTGTGAATGCTGGAGTAGTGTGGGAATGCTGGAGTAGTGTAGGAATGCTGGAGTAGTCTGGAATGCTGGAGTAGTGTGTGAATGCTGGAGTAGTGTGTGAATGCTGGAGTAGTGTAGGAATGCTGGAGTAGTGTAGGAATGCTGGAGTAGTGTGGGAATGCTGGAGTAGTGTGTGAATGCTGGAGTAGTGTGTGAATGCTGGAGTAGTGTAGGAATGTTGGAGTAGTGTGGGAGTGCTGGAGTAGTGTAGGAATGCTGGAGTAGTGTGTGAATGCTGGAGTAGTGTGGGAATGCTGGAGTAGTGTGGGAATGCTGGAGTAGTGTGTGAATGCTGGAGTAGTGTAGGAATGCTGGAGTAGTGTGGGAATGCTGGAGTAGTGTGGGAATGCTGCAGTAGTGTAGGAATGCTGCAGTAGTGTAGGAATGCTGGAGTAGTGTGTGAATGCTGGAGTAGTGTGTGAATGCTGGAGTAGTGTAGGAATGCTGGAGTAGTGTAGGGAATGCTGAGTAGTGTGGGAAATGCTGGAGTAGTGTAGGAATGCTGGAGTAGTGTAGGAATGCTGGAGTAGTGTAGTGAATGCTGGAGTAGTGTAGGAATGCTGCAGTAGTGTGGGAATGCTGGAGTAGTGTAGGGAATGGCTGGAGTAGTGTAGGAATGCTGGAGTAGTGTAGGGAATGCTGCAGTAGTGTGGGAATGCTGGAGTAGTGTGTGAATGCTGGAGTAGTGTAGGAATGCTGGAGTAGTGTGGGAATGCTGGCAGTAGTGTAGGAATGCTGGAGTAGTGTAGGAATGCTGGAGTAGTGTGGGAATGCTGAAGTAGTGTGGAAATGCTGGAGTAGTGTGGGAATGCTGGAGTAGTGTGGGAATGCTGCAGTAGTGTGGGAATGCTGGAGTAGTGTGGGAATACTGGAGTAGTGTGGGAATGCTGGAGTAGTGTAGGAATGCTGGAGTAGTGTGGGAATGCTGGAGTAGTGTGGAAATGCTGCAGTAGTGTGGGAATGCTGGAGTAGTGTGGGAATGCTACAGTAGTGTGGGAATGCTGCAGTAGTGTGGGAATGCTGGAGTAGTGTGGAATGCTGGAGTAGTGTGGGAATGCTGGAGTAGTGTAGGAATGCTGGAGTAGTGTAGGGAATGCTGGAGTAGTGTGGGAATGCTGGAGTAGTGTGGGAATGCTGGAGTAGTGTAGGAATGCTGGAGTAGTGTGGGAATGCTGGAGTAGTGTGGGAATGCTGGAGTAGTGTGGGAATGCTGCAGTAGTGTGGGAATGCTGGAGTAGTGTGGGGAATGCTGACAGCAGTGTGGGAATGCTGCAGTAGTGTGGGAATGCTGGAGTAGTGTGGGAATGCTGGAGTAGTGTGGGAATGCTGGAGTAGTGTGGGAATGCTGGAGTAGTGTAGGAATGCTGGAGTAGTGTGGGAATGCTGGAGTAGTGTGGGAATGCTGGAGTAGTGTAGGAAATGCTGGAGTAGTGTAGGGAATGCTGGAGTAGTGTAGGGAATGCTGAGTAGTGTAGGAATGCTGGAGTAGTGTAGGAATGCTGGAGTAGTGTGGGAATGCTGGAGTAGTGTGGAATGCTGGAGTAGTGTAGGGAATGCTGAGTAGTGTAGGAATGCTGGAGTAGTGTGGGAATGCTGGAGTAGTGTAGGAATGCTGGAGTAGTGTGGGAATGCTGGAGTAGTGTGGGAATGCTGGAGTAGTGTGTGAATGCTGGAGTAGTGTGGGAATGCTGGAGTAGTGTAGGAATGCTGGAGTAGTGTAGGAATGCTGGAGTAGTGTAGGAATGCTGGAGTAGTGTAGGGAATGCTGGAGTAGTGTAGGAATGCTGGAGTAGTGTGGGAATGCTGGAGTAGTGTGGGAATGCTGGAGTAGTCTGGAATGCTGGAGTAGTGTGGGAATGCTGGAGTAGTGTGGGAATGCTGGAGTAGTGTGGGAATGCTGGAGTAGTGTGGGAATGCTGGAGTAGTCTGGAATGCTGGAGTAGTATGTGAATGCTGGAGTAGTGTGGGAATGCTGGAGTAGTCTGGAATGCTGGAGTAGTGTAGGAATGCTGGAGTAGTGTGTGAATGCTGGAGTAGTGAAGGAATGCTGGAGTAGTGTAGGTATGCTGGAGTAGTGTAGGAATGCTCGAGTAGTGTAGGAATGCTGGAGTAGTGTGTGAATGCTGGAGTAGTGTAGGAATGCTGGAGTAGTGTGGGAATGCTGGAGTAGTCTGGAATGCTGGAGTAGTATGTGAATGCTGGAGTAGTGTGGGAATGCTGGAGTAGTCTGGAATGCTGGAGTAGTGTAGGAATGCTGGAGTAGTGTGTGAATGCTGGAGTAGTGAAGGAATGCTGGAGTAGTGTAGGTATGCTGGAGTAGTGTAGGAATGCTCGAGTAGTGTAGGAATGCTGGAGTAGTGTGTGAATGCTGGAGTAGTGTAGGAATGCTGGAGTAGTGTAGGAATGCTGGAGTAGTGTAGGAATGCTGGAGTATTGTAGGAATGCTGGAGTAGTGTGTGAATGCTGGAGTAGTGTGGGAATGCTGGAGTAGTGTGTGAATGCTGCAGTAGTGTGTGAATGCTGGAGTAGTGTAGGAATGCTGGAGTAGTGTGGGAATGCTGGAGTAGTGTAGGAATGCTGGAGTAGTGTGGGAATGCTGGAGTAGTGTGTGAATGCTGGAGTAGTGTGTGATTGCTGGAGTAGTGTGTGAATGCTGGAGTAGTGTGTGAATGCTGGAGTAGTGTGTGAATGCTGGAGTAGTGTTGGAATGCTGGAGTAGTGTAGGAATGCTGGAGTAGTGTAGGAATGCTGGAGTAGTGTAGAAATGCTGGAGTAGTGTGGGAATGCTGGAGCAGTGTGGGAATGCTGGAGTAGTGTAGGAATGCTGGAGTAGTGTGGGAATGCTGGAGTAGTGTGTGAATGCTGGAGTAGTGTGGGAATGCTGGAGTAGTGTGGGAATGCTGGAGTAGTGTGTGAATGCTGGAGTAGTGTAGGAATGCTGGAGTAGTGTAGTGAATGCTGGAGTAGTGTAGGAATGCTGGAGTAGTGTGGGAATGCTGGAGTAGTGTGGGAATGCTGGAGAAGTGTAGGAATGCTGGAGTAGTGTAGGAATGCTGGAGTAGTGTAGGAATGCTGGAATAGTGTAGGAATGCTGGAGTAGTGTGGGAATGCAGGAGTAGTGTGGGAATGCTGGAGTAGTGTAGGAATGCTGGAGTAGTGTAGGAATGCTGGAGTAGTGTAGGAATGCTGGAGTAGTGTGTGAATGCTGGAGTAGTGTAGGAATGCTGGAGTAGTGTAGGAATGCTGGAGTAGTGTAGGAATGCTGGAGTAGTGTAGGAATGCTGGAGTAGTGTAGGAATGCTGGAGTAGTGTAGGAATGCTGGAGTAGTGTAGGAATGCTGGAGTAGTGTAGGAATGCTGGAGTAGTGTGGGAATGCTGGAGTAGTGTAGGAATGCTGGAGTAGTGTAGGAATGCTGGAGTAGTGTAGGAATGCTGCAGTAGTGTGGTAATGCTGGAGTAGTGTAGGAATGCTGGAGTAGTGTAGGAATGCTGGAGTAGTGTAGGAATGCTGGAGTAGTGTAGGAATGCTGGAGTAGTGTAGGAATGCTGGAGTAGTGTGGAATGCTGGAGTAGTGTGGGAATGCTGCAGTAGTGTGGGAATGCTGCAGTAGTGTGGGAATGCTGCAGTTGTGTGGGAATGCTGCAGTAGTGTAGGAATGCTGCAGTAGTGTGGGAATGCTGGAGTAGTGTAGGAATGCTGGAGTAGTGTGGGAATGCTGGAGTAGTGTGGGAATGCTGGAGTAGTGTAGGAATGCTGGAGTAGTGTAGGAATGCTGGAGTAGTGTGGGAATGCTGGAGTAGTGTGTGAATGCTGCAGTAGTGTGTGAATGCTGGAGTAGTATAGGAATGCTGGAGTAGTGTGGGAATGCTGGAGTAGTGTGGGAATGCTGGAGTAGTGTGGGAATGCTGGAGTAGTGTAGGAATGCTGGAGTAGTGTGGGAATGCTGGAGTAGTGTGGGAATGCTGGAGTAGTGTGGGAATGCTGGAGTAGTGTGGGAATGCTGGAGTAGTGTGGGAATGCTGGAGTAGTGTGGGAATGCTGGAGTAGTGTGGGAATGCTGGAGTAGTGTGGGAATGCTGGAGTAGTCTGGAATGCTGGAGTAGTGTGGGAATGCTGGAGTAGTGTGGGAATGCTGGAGTAGTGTGGGAATGCTGGAGTAGTGTGGGAATGCTGGAGTAGTGTGGGAATGCTGGAGTAGTGTGGGAATGCTGGAGTAGTGTGGGAATGCTGGAGTAGTGTGGGAATGCTGGAGTAGTGTGGGAATGCTGGAGTAGTGTGGGAATGCTGGAGTAGTGTGGAATGCTGGAGTAGTGTAGGAATGCTGGAGTAGTGTGTGAATGCTGGAGTAGTGTGGGAATGCTGGAGTAGTGTGGGAATGCTGGAGTAGTGTAGGAATGCTGGTGTAGTGTAGAAATGCTGGAGTAGTGTGGGAATGCTGCAGTAGTGTGGGAATGCTGGTGTAGTCTGGAATGTGGAGTAGTCTGGGAATGCTGGAGGCAATGGGTTGTGGTTTTATTTTAAGAATGCTTTACTAACGTTAAAAACAATGAAAATAAAAGCCGAAATATTGACGGCTGCAGGCGTAGTTTGATCGCTGGACAATACCATACAGACAGGAGAAATGAAATTAAGGGGCACATCAATAGAATAGATGGAATAAACACATTAGCTTTATTTGGGAGAACACTAGACACGAGAGGCCGTGAGAGAGAGAGAGAGAGAGAGAGAGAGAGAGAGAGAGAGAGAGAGAGAGAGAGAGAGATAGAGAGAGAGAGAGGGAGAGAGAGAGAGAGAGAGAGAGAGAGAGAGAGATTAACTGAGAAGAGATGAAAGGGCGACCTGCTAAAACCATCGCACAGATATCGAATTCCGCAGCTCTAGCGACGACCCCCGGAAATCTCTGCAAAAATTTCAGTCGTGTACCCATTGATGCAATTCGGAATCGAACATAAAAACCTTTGGAGTGCGGGGCATGCGGCTTACCAAGACGCCACGGAGACTCCCATGTAGAATGTTGAATCGGCTGGGCAACAATTTATACAAGATTTCAAGGCCAGAGAATTGATTTCACTGCACCGTGTGTTATCCCATATGTCTGGGTCTCTTTCCTCAGAGAAACTACCGGAAGCTTCGCACAGAGCAAGAACTCGTTGCTCCAGCGACTATCGCCTCGGTTCTCCAAAAACTTGCTCTCGTTAACCAAACGGCGGAGAACGAAACAGATCCCAGATTTTAATCGTCATATTAAACGTCAGGGTGATTTGTGGCCTAGAGAGATCGGCTTTGGACAGCGTAGCATCTGAGAGAAGAGGCAGTGATCGATCAGCACGAAGAAGGACGCGGGACATTGCAGATACCTTGGACATCAGGGTGCATGCGATAGGAGACGTGGCAAGAGAAGGACACTACATTGCAGACACCTTGGACATCAGGGTGCATGCGATAGGAGACGTGGCAAGAGAAGGACACTACATTGCAGACACTTTGGACATCAGGGTGCATGCGGCAGAAGAACTGGCATGAGAAAGACATTGAAGACTGCAGACACCGTGGACATGAGCTTGCATAAGGCGGGAAAACTGGCAAGAGAAGGACGCGGGACATTGCAGACACCTTGGACATCAGGATGCATATTGCAGGAGAACTGGCAAGCGAAGGACACTGGAGATTGCAGACATCTTGGACATGAACTTGCATAAGGCGGGAGAACTGGCAAGAGAAGGACACTACATTGCAGACACCTTGGACATCAGGATGCATGTTGCAGGAGAACTGGCAAGCGAAGGACACTGGAGATTGCAGACATCTTGGACATGAACTTGCATAAGGCGGGAGAACTGGCAAGAGAAGGACACTACATTGCAGACACCTTGGACATCAGGATGCATGTTGCAGGAGAACTGGCAAGCGAAGGACACTGGAGATTGCAGACACCGTGGACATGAGCTTGCATAAGGCAGGAGAACTGACCAGAGATCGAGAGGCTTTTCCTCGATCCGCACTGAGAGCGACGTTCTGCAAAAGACCCGCTACATGATGATAACGACATGAAGAATAAAATGATGATTTGTCTTCGTTGGCTCGCTTTGAACTCGAGCGTGGTCCCCACTTTACTGATGTTTGCGTCTGGAATAGTTTTCCCTTTCACCAGTGTCCCTCGCCATCAGGCGAACTCACTCCGACTTCTGAGGCACTTGTAATTTCCGTCCCCAAGTAATGGACCGGAAGTCAATATTTTAATCCCACTGATGATGGTAATGATAATGATGATTATGATGATGATGATGATGATGATGATGATGATGATAGATGATGATTATTATTATTATTATTATTATTATTATTATTATTATTTAAATCAAAGTGTGTCAGGCACATCTTGCAAATAAATTACACAGGACAGATGTCTGTGTATTGAAGGAAATGAGTTCCTTTTGAAATACCGCTCATAAAAAGCAAGGAAGAGACATGTAGCCTGGTCCGGAAGCTGGCGAAACCTGGGCTCTCCATGAGATGGCCGTATGTAGGTCATTGAGCGCTGTGAATTATAACAGATTCGATGCGTGGGTTTTCGCCACTCCGTGGACTCCTTGTTGACGGCGAGTTAAAGGAGGGCTGTTTGTTTCAAAGTGGGTACGAGATGAAAGGATGTGCGAGAGGCCGGAGAACGACAAATACGAATTAGATATGGTACAAGGAGTTGTGAGGATTTCAGACAAATCAGCGCCCGTGTTTTCTTTCTGTTGTTGTTTTCTGGTTTAGTAATGGATATTTACAGACGTAGTCGCCGTTTTAATAATTGATTTTATAGTGTTCATGTGGTAGAATTGTCAATAGTCGATTGTATAGTGTTGATGTTATAGCATGTTCTAATAGTCGACTTTATAGTGTTAATGTTATAGCAATAGAATGTTCTAATATTCAGTTTTATTGTGTTGATGTTATAGAATGTTCTAATAGTTGATTATATAGTGTTGAGTTAATATAATATTCTAATAGTAGATTATATTGTACTGATATTTAAAAAGTTAGTTGCATATCCTTTACAGGACGTTGCAGTCAACACCAGAAAATATTGCTGTTGTGATCTCTTGGGAATTTTACGTTCAGTAGTTGGCCATTGCTTTCTAAACGACCGGCACCCATACCATTTCGTAAACAAAATTAACACAGGGGGTCTGCTGCCAAATTGCCCGAAGCTGTGTTTCGAACGCGAGTATGCGTGATTACGAACTGCGTCCGTAACCTCCTCCGCTACGGAACCGGCACTGATGTTATCGAATGTGCTAATAGTCAATATTTTAGTGTTCATGTGATGGAATATTCCAAAAGTTGACTTTATTGTGTTGATGTGATAGCATATTCTAATAGTTGATTTGATAGTGTTGACGTGATAGCATATTTATATTCTTCCGCGATTATGTGTGGTTAAAAGAACCCTTGTAAACAACTCAAGGCATATTGTGCTGAACCCATAATTTTGAAGACCAATCGACCAGTGTTGAGTGGTGGATACAGATTTACTACAATCGTCTCACTCGTGTGGTATTAAGAAATCCTTCCATATTCTGCAAAGAATTAGCAATAGTTTGGGGCGATATATTTGACTTGAGATGAAAGCGGTTCAGTAATTTGAATATTGCATCGCGACTGACAGCAGAGCGGCGGTTAGCCGATACAAGTATGGCAAAAAGTAAAAGACCCTTGAATTGGAATTGGAAGTTTGCGTTTTGAAAGGTGCTGGATTGAAAGAGAAAAGATGAAACCCAAGAAACTCAGGAGACCGGTAGAATAACCAGATATAAATACTGACTTTGAGGATGGAGCCGACTAAACGTACTATATAGAAGACGGAGAGATGCTCCCGTGGATGGACGCAGAGGAAAAAATCGAATGGCAACAGAAGCTCAAACTCGAAGAAGCAAAAGGGCGCAAGGAGGAAAATGAAAACATCGAAAAGACCCTTGAACATACTGTAACATGAATCGGGTGTATGGTGCTACACCCGTGTGTTTATAAACCAATCGGGACCCCAGGGGTGATGTGGTTAGTGTTGTGCTGGTCGCTTTTACTGTCCCAAATTCCTCTACTCGGCACGGCGGTCATGGGTTCAACTCCGCATCGGTGGAGATGTTTATCTTTTATCTGGGCTCCCAGGTTAACCCGGGTTAAAGTGGATACCTGGACATGTTTGGGAAGTACAGGCGGTTGTAGGTGTACTGGTCATGTCACTCACACAATACCGATTGGTCTGTACAAGTGTTTGGCCTGGCACTGTATGTGCAATGAGTATAAGGAGGGTAAAAAGTGCATATATACAGTGATATAGATGGATGGGTTAGTGGGTGGATGGATGGATGGATGGATGGGTGGATGAATGGACGGATGGATGAATGGACGGATGGATGAATGGATGGATGGGTTGATGGATGGGTGGATGGGTTGATGGATGGATAGATGGATGGATGGATGAATGGGTGGATGGATGGGTGGATGGGTGGATGAATGGACGGATGGATGGATGGGTTGATGGATGGGTGGATGGGTTGATGGATGGATGGATGGATGGATGGATGGATGAATGAATGGGTGGATGAATGGACGGATGAATGGATGGATGGGTGGATGGGTGGGTGGATGGGTGGATGAATGGACGGATGGATGAATGGATGGATGGGTTGATGGATGGGTGGATGGGTTGATGGATGGATGGATGAATGAATGGGTGGATGGATGGGTGGATGAATGGACGGATGGATGGGTTGATGGATGGGTGGATGTATCGGTGGTGGGTGGATGCATTGATAGTGGAGGGAGGGACGGACGTACGGATGGATGGATGGATGGGTGGATGGATAGATAGATGGATGGATGGATGGATAGATGGATGGATGGATGGATGGGTAGGTGGATAGATGAATGAATGGGGGAGGAGAGATGGCTGGATGGGTGGATAAATATATGGATAGATGGATGGAGAGAGAGACAAGCAGACAGGCAGGCAGGCAGACAGACAGACAGGTAGTGATTCGGGGTGCAGATGTAGCTCTATGGCTCCATGCTCAGCTGTCCAACAGTGGTCATATTTTTGAGTCCCCGTAGAGGCAGACATTGTGACACATTACCCTGGACTCACTCGTCGATCCCACCCAACATTGGTACCATCAAATGTTTTAATGAAGCAATGAAGACTGGCGGGTATTAAAACATCACCAACCGAGTGCCCATTGGAATATACAAATATGGGCTATCACCATTTAACCAATACGCCTCAAGGCGCCACAAAGGGAATCAGCGACGCTCGTTAGAGTTAACTCTTCAATATTGAGCAGTAGGTTTCATGTCTGTTGTCTTCCACACATGTCGTAGTGCTATGGCAGGTGCCTTAAAGTAGATGATAGGAAGCTACGCAGATAATGTCAGGAGCGCGGTTAGACGAGTGTTCGACACCTGCGTTCGTCGTCCGCCAACAGAGGTAGAGACTGACCATTACTCCACTGTGCCGCTGGAAGCCGAGCCTGCGTGGACAGTTTGTGGCATTTTGAAAATAATTGTAGGAAATACAAACAGTTAGGTATGTGTAACTGCTGCCAAAATTGAGATATACTCAACATGAACACAGGATACCTTACAACGATCTGCAAAAAAAAATATATATAATAACATTTTTTTTAAATAAAAAATTTAAATAAGCATACTACGACACAACGAACGACGTTTCGATTACACTAATCTTCATCAGGAACGGAACAACACAAACAGATCTAAAGACAAACAGGAAATTAGAAAATGTAATAATATTAAAGCACAAATCCTTCGTTGGTAGGAACTTCTGCGCCGCTGGTGGTAATGTGTTAAGCCTTCACATGTTCTAAATGCACACGTTTTCTTTAGTGCTTGTAGAAGTAGGGGAAAGAATGAGAGACTAGAGGATGCTTAAGACAACATGTGTGTGTGTGTGTGTGTGTGTGTGCGTGCGTGCGTGCGTGTGTGTGTGTGTGTTTCTTTAATGAACTGTCTTAGTTGCTTCAAAGATAGATTGATATTGATATTGACATTGATATTCATGTGTAATATGTGTACAACATTGGAACCTACCGATCAATTCTCTTGTTTAAATGCTCAGTAACATACTGGACACCGCATTTCGGTCTGATGTGTTTGTGTGTTTTTTTATTTAAGCTATGCTGATTTAATATAACATTCGGAGACCTATGGCGCTATCTCAATGGTTAGATACGAATTATGTCCATATTCCATAGTTGTGGGTTCATGTGGATGACAGATCTGGCTAATGAAGACACATTTTAAGGGGTGTCTAGTTGGTCATGCGTCGAAGTACACTTGTTCTTGCAGGGAGACGCTGTCGTCATTTGGAGATGACAGGTTCGAATCCCGGTCGATAACTACAGCTCTCAATTGGTATGGTGTCTAATAAGTCCTCTAGTCTCTAATTCTCTCCCCTACTTCTATGAGTGCCAAAGAATACGTGTGTATCTATTTGTGCACTATCTTAGTGGCCTCAAACCACGATATATGAAGTGAGGTGGTCAATGCCATATCGTAAGTCCTCCTGTCTTTGCCATGCCATGGGAAATATCATAGAATTGACTCACGACAAGGAACTGGTGGCTCATTAAAACATCGTAAAGATAACTTTAGGAATTCACTGATGAAACGTGGAACGAAGTAAAAATGTCGAAGCTTAGGAAAAATCTAACGCCGTTTATTCCGGAGTTAACAGAATCTGTATACATTGAGTAGTGAACAAATTAGAGTCCCGTTCTGACCGGGAGGGCAACTAATTTAACGTGCACTGACCTTGTTGTAAGTATCCTGCATTTTGCCTTATCTTCGCTCAATTCACTTCCCTTTCCCTCTGTTCATTCAAGTCGTCCTTGCTGTCATCTCCGAATCTGTTTGTCTAGAGTTTGCCCTTCGTTCGCAAATCCATGGCGTTTTCAATATATGTTGCTCTCTGTTCTTATCTTGGAGTGAGTCCACTGTTAGCCTCCCGAAGCTCCACTAGCCACACCGAGTTATTCTCTAAATCCAATCCACGCTCGTTCTCCTTGATCGTCCCACGGCGTATGGTTTGGTTGTCACGCTGGCGTTGGTGTGACGTATCTTCGTATCTCATGGTTTTGGTGCACTGTTCACTTCGGGATTTTCCTTCCATCCTCTGTATGATGTGCTTTGGGGCACTTGCTATGTGGCAGTCAATTCCCTTCCTTGCCAACTTTCCTTTCCCGGAAATCCCCACAAAATTCTCTGGCATCTTATTCTATCACACCGGACCAACCACAGAGCCGACCCGCTCAAAACTAAACAAACGTCCAGCCTGCCTCTGCGTGTGACTGAACACGGACAACTGTCTTGACAGGCAGTCACAATGCCACCGTGGTTCCACATCCTTCATCTGTTCTCATATAATGCAAAGAATACCATAGACAGACAGAAAAACAAATGACCAAGTCCTACAAGAAACAAATGAAAATCGTAAACTGATTAGAGAAATTAGACGTAGACAGTCAAAATGATTTGGTCACATTATGAGAAGAAATAAATTGGAAAAACTTGGGTGACAACTGGCAAGATCGAGGGGAAGAGAACAAAGGGAAGGCAGAGAAGTAAATGCCTGAATGGCTTGGCCATGTGGTATAGTCGAGATAAGAACACTGAGCTGATCCACGACGCTGGTGATCGAGTGAGATGGCGAAACATGACCGCCCACGCTTATCGGCATGGCACATGATGAATGAATTCTATAAACATCGTTTCTTGAGACGCACAAAAACTATTTGAGATATCACATTTCATTATATTCTAAGGCCCGTGTCTGACAATGGGTTTTAGAATATTGAAGAGATTAGATGTTGTGGGAATTCGAAATGTGCAGCTGTATATGGTAACAAATGAGACAAAATTACCCACATTTGAAATACAGGACAGAAAACCGTTGACAAGATGTTGACAGAATAATCCATTCTAAGATATTAAAATATCTGAAGAGGTATTCTGGTAAATTTTGTGTCGCGTGAATTCTCTTTCAAAAGAAAGGGAATCGGGGCCACCAGGGCTTTGTGAATAGAGCTCTTGCTTGCGAAGACGAGCGTTCGGGTTCAAAACTCAGTGGAGTCAGTATTAATTTTTCCGATCACGTCGGCGCCCCCACTCTTTTTTTCTTCTTCATCGAGGCAGGGGGGGGGGGGGGAGATGGGGGTCGTTCCAGTCTCATGAAATGAGTGCCAGACGAATTGTTAGAATGTTCTGAGAATTGTTTGTGACAGCGTCGAGGCAAGGAATTGCAACCTCACATCATAATTCTTGTGGTTAGAATGTGTGATAGCCTTATCCTTCGCACCCCTAAGTGCGGTTTCTGTCGTGTGGCTACTTTTAACTGTGCCCGTTTAAATAGAAAATGAGCATGCGGATAATTACTGTCAAGATATTTGTGTGTCTACTTTTTCAGACTGCACATCACAGAGAACCCAATTCAATAGCAAGATTCATTCTCCCCAACCCCCACATCCATCTACCCCCACCCCCACCCATTTTTTTCCCACCACTCCTCTGTTTGTGTGTGACCAGTAGGGCTCTTGGTGTCGGTCCATTCTCTTAAAATGATATCTGACAATTTTCAGTGATTTCGGAAATTGCTCGGTAAGGTAAGACTTCACGGAAATAGAACTTGATTGGAATCTCTCTAGCTAGAGGCAGTAAACATTATACAAATGCCTGACCTTTGAAGTGTATATAAAACTGGGTGTGGAGCATTTCCGCAAATAAGGAACGAAGAAGAAGAAGAACTGGTCGCCTCACTTCGTTGTGCCGTGATCTAGTATAGTATGAATGTCGTGCACTTCACAACCCTGCAATACTGTTTACCGTTGAATTACATTTACAATTAGATTGTATATGAATCACGTTTCTCAAAGCTAAAATATACCATGCTTGAACGTTATATACAGTATAGGACACCACATTACGTTCCGATGTGTTTGTGTGTGTGTTATTTGACCTATGCTAGTTTAATACAAGTATATAATTCTGGACGTCAGTATCGCAGAATGGATAGGAGTGCACGCTGTTAAACTTCCGGTGTGCTAATGCCGAGTGGCGTATTCAAACCTTGCACCGGATAGTTGGACTAAATTGTTGACTTATCGTCCGTGACTTTGGGACGTAAATTACAAGTACCCGGGAAGTCGGAGTGGGTTCGCCTGATAGTAAGGGACACTGGTAACAGGGAAAGCTAATCCACACGCAAAAGTCTGTCCAGTACACTAGAAGTAGTGTTTATGGACTACGCTTGACCGAGGGGTAATGGGTTAATTCCATGCGCCGGTCAGTCGGGTGGAAACTTTGACTTCTCGTTCAGGGATCAAAGGTAAAATACTCTAGGTAAATTTACCAAGTAAATAAAGATGAGGTTGATCGCAACGTCCTACATGACGTGATATGATCATTGATGACGACAGTAAAATCACCTTCAAACCAAACTATACATGACGTGATATTGTCATTGATGACGACAGTAAAATCACCGTTAAACCAAACTATACATGCCGTTATATAGTCATCTAGCGGATGACGACAGTAAAATCACCGTTAAACCAAACTATACATGACGTGATATGATCATTGATGACGACAGTAAAATCACCGTTAAACCAAACTATACATGCCATTATAAAGTCATCTAGACGACAGTAAAATCACACTATACGTGACGTGATATGGTCATATAGTTGATGACAACAGTAAAGATACGGTCAGATGTACTCATGCTAGATGACAATGTCCAGCGGTCCGAGGTCTTACTGATCCCGAGCCCAGTGGCTAAATGGGGGTAATTTCTGAGATTATTAATTGCTTCACTTAATCCTCGTGCCGAAACCGCGTGGGTGGTCATGGTTCGCTACCTTACACAACCATCAGCCTTGGATCAGACGTATGGTAACGCTTCCATGGAAAAGAACACACACACACATGCATACACACACACAGAAGAGAGAGAGGGAGAAAGAGATAGAGAGAGACAGATAATGAGAGATAGGGAGATATAGAGACTTTTAGAGAGATAAAGAAAGATAACGATAGAAAGAGATAGAGTGTGAGAGAGACAGCGAGAGATAGAGAGTGAGAGATAGATAGATATAGATAGAGAAAGATAGGGATAGAGAGAGAGAGAAAGATAGAGATAGAGAGAGAAAGAGACAACATGTGAACTGTTGGCAAGAAGCATGTATAATAGGCAACAAGTTACGGAGTTCAGAGTTTGTGGTGATCGAGCAAGCTCACAGGTTATGGGGCAGCAGTAGACTGTGATTGGATCTTCCATAATTTGCACCAGTTGTCAGAGGTCTAACTGGTACTGTGGCCGAGGGGATAGTGACACGCGCAGTTCATAACTTCCGCGTCATACCGAGACGAGGGTTCGAAAACAGCTGCGGGAAATTGTAAGTAAGTCGCTTTGTGTTGATATCCATGGTATGAGGCGTCGGTCGTTCAAAAAACAATAGCTAACTACTAAATTAACATTGCCTAGAAAATCACAAACAGCCAATACTACCAATAGATGATGGGGTTGATTGCAAAGTCCTGTAAAAGACATGCAGCAAACTTTACATCTGCTGTCTACCACATTCGATGATGGACATAGGACATTGAAGACATCTTTGACATCAAAATGAGAGAGGCAGAAGAACTGACAAAAGACAGAGAATCCTATCGGAGGAGCGCGCTAAGAGCCAGGTTCTCTAAAGTACCTGAGACATGATGGTGGTGCCAGTAGGCAGTGGAAACATGGACCTCAAATGACATCACCAACATCTATCATGCTGATAAACTTCAGTGGTCATGGGATTCGCCATCTGACATGGTCCACCAGTAGTGGTCTGTGTTATGGTCCCGATGAAGTATGTGGTGAAGCCAAACAGCCATCTCTTGAGCGAAAAGACGGAGAATAAAACTGAGTCGTTTGAAATGTGAATCTCCTGAAGACTCGGGTGTTTCCTGGATGGGAAAAGAGACACAAAAGAAAGTTCTAGAACAACTCGGCGTAAACAGTCGTTGCTTGGGGATCAAAGCAATGAGAAAGGCCACGTGCTATGATCACATCAGACGTTTACAAATATATGGGGTTTTGAAAGGCAAGAGAATCGACTTCATTGCACCGAATGTCATCCCACATAGCTCGGTCTCTTTCTACAGGGCGGACTGCCGAAAGCTTCGAACAGAGCAAGAACTCCTCAGCTCCAGCGACGATATCCAGGAGTATCCGAGAAGATTGCAGCCGTGTGAACCGAACGACGGACCCGGAATCGAACCGACAACCTACGGAGTACGAGGGCGATGACGTTACCATTTTGCCGCGGAGACTGCATATCAAAGGATATAACAATCTACAGAAAACAATAAAGAACGGGAGGCGGGGACATCGGGGGGAGAAAGGATGAGGCTGTCAAATGTATAAATATACAGACACGATCAATATATTGCCAGGGCTCATCCTAGACGCATGTTAAACAACGAAGGGTGAAACCGGAAACTGCACAGAGCCATTACCGTTAATTCAGAGATAATTATGATTAACTGATTCAGTACTAAACAATGATTAAATATGGACCATCCATGGCAGACAATCAAATGTACAAGTATTATAATGTCCGCTCACTGAGCGTTGAAATTGCGATACCACGTAACAAACCGAATAACACGGTGACTCAAGTACGGCGATATATCGTCACTCTGTCCAAATGGGTGGTCATATTTGGCGATATATTCAACCAAATAAGTTAAATAATTTATGAGATGAAGTGACTGATACTTATAAACCCAGTATAAGTAGTGCTACATAAGATCTTGTTCTGGTGATTTTAGAATTAAAACGGGACAAGACTATCGACAGATTTAACGTACATATGTGGCCCACTGGGCGTCTTTGTAAGGATGTTACGTAAAGCATTGTATAACCTTTCTATAATTAAATTCACTGTCAGTGCACGTGGTCCCTGGACAAGGTCACAGACACAGAGTGGCGCGGGTGCGATCAATGAAGTAGTTAGTCACAAAATCGCGCTGCAAATTACCAGATCAGCAACACAAAAGGGCAAATGTAAATCGCATCCTCACGGGAGGTGCCCCTTTTGTCGTGTGCTTTTTCCCCCGTATGCGCCGAAGCAGCTGTGCCTGGCGTCTGTTAGTTTTCCTGGTGCTTGTTCAGATTTGATTGCATGCTTTTACGTGATTGTGTACGTGTCCCGTGTCACTCCTTACAAAGTTTCCTTTTCTATCTATCAACTTGGAGGGATCGTGGAGGGAGGAGGGGAAAAACATCCAACTGAGAGCGTGGCTGAGAGAGTTTACTCTGTTTCCTCTCAACCTGACAACATCGATGTGTCCCGCTCACGTTGAACAAATTTACAGACTGGATTCTATCAAATCATCGATATTTGCATCTGTTTTCGGCTCCATCTGAGGGAAACAGCGATGTCCATATTCGTGTTTTAACGCAGCCATTTATTATAGGAAATGCGGTAATATATACGCACGCATTTAATACCCCGCAAGGTCATTTTACAGGCGTACGGTATTGTGTGAACATGTTTTCAGTTATTAATGTTGCCGGTTATTAATTATGTGTGGTATCCGCGGGGAATGTGGCATTTTCAACTCTGCTTTTAGTTTGGAGGAAATACGGTATCTTAAAAATAAATAAGTCTTCCATATTTAACAAGATCGTTTATTACAGAGAGTACGGTGATTTATGAACATGTTTTCAGTTATTAAAGGTGCCGTTTATTATATTATATTTGAAAGAGTAGGCTTTCAGGCTGCTGCCCAGGCAAAATTGCTGGGAAAGAACTTACCCCCGGGTAGATAGAGCTCGTTACCTTGAATTGAATCTGTATAAACTCGAAAGAGGAACGAAAAGGAAACAGAAGATTACATTTGGTTTTCACTAAGAATTTTACATTTGCAATTATGCTTTTAGTATAGAGGAAATATGGTACTAAAAACAAAAAGAAAACTGCAGTCCATGTTTAATCAGATCGTTTATTCGAATGTGTACATTGTCTTATGAAAATGTG
Source organism: Cepaea nemoralis (assembly GCA_014155875.1). Lineage (NCBI taxonomy): Eukaryota > Metazoa > Mollusca > Gastropoda > Stylommatophora > Helicidae > Cepaea > Cepaea nemoralis. The sequence continues at coordinate 859,185 of JACEFZ010009785.1, read as the reverse complement.
TTAATTTATTTTACGTCATGTAATGGATAGTGGCATGTGGAACGACAAGTGACAGTGATAATGATTTCCAAGATGATTTTCCGGCTGCTCAACGCTTCGACCAGCGTCAACTGAGCGATCTATTCCAAGATCTATATCTCTCGAATTAATCTTTAGAAATTGTGGCTTCAATATTGAAAGTAAAATAAAAAATGACTGACTACTGAAACAACGGTTACATTATATCCCAGCAAAGAGCGAGTTTCCCCCCCCCCCCCCCCTTTTTTTTTTTTTGGTATAGAAAAAAACTTTGTGTTTTGCACTAATGTAGGAGGTCTTGCAAACGAAATGGGTGTAAGATTTACACCAGATGAGTGGCGACTTTTCAATGACAGCTCTACAAGAAGTTTGAAAGGTGGTAACAAATATGGCTCAATTCAAATTACTCATGCTACTACAATGAAGGAGGAATATGCTACAATGAGCACAGTTCTGGAAAAACTAAAGTATTTAGAACATAACTGAATGGTTTGTGTAGATCTAAAAATGATGAACTTCTTGCTTGGACAGCAAAGGGGATTCACCAAATATCAATGCTTTATATGTTTGTGGGATAGGAGGGCAAAAGATGCGCACTGGACAAATAAATATTGGCCGTTGAGGCATGCATTTAAAGTTGGAGAAGAAAATATTGTCAACAAGCCTCTCTTTGATTGAAAAATAGTTCTACTGCCACCATTACATATAAAACTTTGCTTGATGAAGCAATTTGATATGGTACTGATCAAATATGGTACCTGTTTTAATTATTTATGCTGAACGTTTTCGGAATTTAGAATCTCATCTCATCTCATCTCATCTCATCTCATCTCATCATGTTCCTCTTGTATCTTGCGGTGTCGAGGTGAAGTATAAACAGCGGGAGAGTGCCCGCTTATGGGCTTCATGTATCGATATTCCCATGGACTCTGTTATTCCCTGCGTCAATCGTTTACGTGGTCGGCCTCTTCCTCTGTTTCCCTCTGGTCTATTCATCATTGCTTGTTGTGGTATACTGTTAGTTGGTAACCTACTTGCATGGCCAAACCATTTGACTTGCTGCTTTCTAATAAAATCTAGTGCAGCTGTAACCCCCACTTTAGTCCTGATTTCTTCATTTCTGATCTTATCTCTTCTTGATACATTGAGTATTCTTCTCAGGAATCTCATTTCTGTTGTTGTGATTTTTCTTTTCTCTTTTTCTGTCATTATCCAGGTTTGGCATTGGTAACATAGAGTTGGTAAAAAGATTGTGTTGTAAAGTGCTTTCTTAGTAGTTTATTGATACATGTTTGTTCTTTAGTATTGGTGCCATTTGTCCAATGAGTTGGTTTGCCTTATTGCATCTATTTTCGATCTCGTCTTCTGATTTGCCATTTGATGATATTATAATTCCTAGATACTTGAAACTCTTTACTTGTTTCAATGGATGTTCGTTTAGTTTTTCTACGAGCAGTAAGAAGATCCCCTGCCGGCTTGCTAGGCCAGTCGCAGGTTTAGGACAAAAATCTGACCATAGGGAGTCCATCCCTTAAGCGAGCCATATCCCCGTTAGCCCATGACCTCACGGTCATGGTTTCCCAGTCTGCACCACGTGAAGGTGAGGTTTACTTGTGTAGTCTGCGGGCCATCGGCAGGCTACTAATTTTCACTTTTCACCTCTCCTGGGAGAGGCTAGCCGATCATAGCCCTGTTGGCTGCAGGCCAGGCGCAGTCATATTATTACAACTTAAAGCTGGAATTTGTGATGGACCTAAAATTTGAATGTTAATAAACGATCCAAATTGTATTGATTCGATGAACATAACAGAGTCCACAGCCTGGTTATACTTTGTTTTAGTTGTGAAAAACTTTCTGGGTAACTTTAAAGCAGACAATTATTCTGAATTAGTTGAAAACATGATGTCGAGTTTTTGTAAGCTTGGATGCAACATGCGCATAAAATTACACTACCCCATTAATCGTTTACATTTCTTTCCCGTGAATCTTCGCGACTTTAATGAGTAGCAATGTGAAAGATTTCACCAAGATATAAATATAATGGAAGAGAGATACCAGGGACTTTGGGGTGATCACATGATGGCAGATTACCTGTTGGACCCTTAAGCATGACTGTCCGGACATATCACATTCCAGGAAGTAGTCGAAAAGAAGCTTTTTGTGTGTTTACTATAGATTTTTAAAAATGCTCGTGATACAGTTTTAATACATTTTTGGTGTTGTATATAAAGGTAATAAATACATGCACAGTCATTCATTCATTCATTCATTCATTCATTCATTCATTCATTCATTCAGTAGCATGTCCTTTGCAGAACCTCGCTCCCATAACAACCTTCCGGAAAACCTCTCGATCATAAGCAAGATGTCCCGCGTTCGATACACCCATCTGGAGATCATGCGCCACATCCTGCACCCATCTTCTCTTTGGCCTTCCTCTTCCTCTCTTCCCAGGCATATACCCCTCCAATATTGTTCTCTCTAAACTTTCGTGACGTTTCAAGTGACCAAAATATTTCAATTTTTTTTTTTTGTAATTTACATGCACAGTAATTACCTATAATATGAATGCAGATTACAGTAAAAAAAAAAATGCTACTGATGGCATCTAACCAGAGGTTTGTACATAATAATTGCCCAACTAAGAAGCTCATTCTTAGTTATCTTAAAATCTAGAGCTGATAGAAAATAATGTATGTATCTGAGTCAGGTCTTAGAGTCAGATATGACTGAGCTACCATATGACAGTAGACGGTACTACCTGCTTTCTGTTAGCGCCGAATGTTGGGCGGTGCTTACACACCCGACACCCCACATTGTGCCAATTAATGTGGGCAGAAGAGCGCAATTGGGAGGGTCCAAGCCATATCCTAGTGCGAGGAAATGCAACCTAAAGACAAAATGTCATGGCAGGGCAGACCTGGCCCTAAGCCTTGGTTGGCGACTGGTCTAGGATCGAAGCTCCGACAGGCGTACAGTTACAGCATTGCTTTGCTGATCAGGCAGCTTCTGCAGCTTGTCTTGTTCCAGATGTATTGCTGTTATCTTTCCTCTGGAGGGAACTGCACAGGCCGAAAGAGGGATCATGCTGCATGGGCAACACATGGTCTCTATATTTTATCCCAGGCTTTGTGCTATGGAGAGGTATATAACTCCATCCCTGGTCTTAACCGGTCTCGGAATCAATTGGCGTAGACATGGGGCGTCACGCGTTGCCTCTGACGGTGGGGGACATCTACAGGTGTCACTGATCAGCTATCGCTCGCCTCAAGCTTGGCAGCCCCCGGCCAATTGGGTGCTGATCCGCCACGGCCTGCCTGTTTCAATGGGTACTTGGGACTAGGACAAAATATGTATCGCATGCTGTAAAACCAATGCACTAGGTATTACTAAACTGAAAAATAGAAACCTCAATCTACTGCTTGCAACATGGAACGTAAGAACCATGTGTCCAGGATTTTCCACTGACCTGACGAATATTGACGATGTGAGAAAAACGGCTGTGATTGTTGCCGAACTCAATCGTCTTAACATTGATATTGCTGGCCTGCAGGAGACTCGCCTTGCTGAGGAAGGGTTACTCAGGGAAAACAATAACACCTTTTTTTGGAAGGGTAGAGGGCAGGCAGAAAAAAGGCAACATGGTGTGGGCTTTGCAGTGAAGAATTCGCTACTGGGAATGATTGAAATTCCAGCTGGGGGTAATGAAAGACTATAATCCTTGCGCTTGGCAACCTCTTGTGGTTTTGCCACCATTATCACTGCATATGCACCGATACTCACTTCCCCTGATGATATGAAGGATTCGTTCTATAAGGAGTTAGACTCTGTAATTAAGGCAGTTCCAAAATCCGACTACATTTATATGCTCGGTGATTTCAATGCTCGTGTGGGCAAGGACTCGAGTTCATGGCCAGTGTGCCTTGGAAAATACAACATCGGTGGCACGAATGAAAATGGGCAATGGCTGTTGGAGCATTGCACCAGAAATGACCTATGCATTACAAACTCCTTTTTTTTTTTAAACGAAAGAGCTGCATAAGATCAGATGGAAGCATCCAAGATCCGGCCAATGGCATCAGCTGTACTTCATCATCACACGGAGACAACATCTGAACCAAACATCATTAACTCGAAGTTACCACAGGGCTGACTGTGATACGGATCATTCTGTTGTTGTTGCAAGGGTTAGACTGAGACCAAAGAGAATCTACACACCCAGACACAAGTTTAGCCCCAGGATTAATATTATTAACACCCACGATCCTGATAAGTGCTTTCAGTTCCAACAGCAACTTGAAGACGCTTTCACTGATACATCAGAAAATTGTACAGCAAGTGAAACGTGGGGTAAACTTAAGGAAACTCTTTATAAAACAACGGTAGGGGTTTACGGCACTGTGTATCATAAGAGGCAGGACTGGTTTGCGGCAAACAGCCAGACACTGCAGCCCTTGATTGATAAAAAGAAGATAGCTCTCTTAAGAAACAAGGAAAGACCAACTCGTAACACTCTCATTGAGCTGAAGCAAGCTAGGAAGGATGTGCAAAAGGATGCCAGGCAGTGTGCAAATTACTATTGGATCAAGTTATGTGAGTCCATTCAAAACGCAAGTGACATGGGAAACATCAGAAGGATGTATGAAGGGATAAAGAAAGCCTGTGGTCCAATGATCAAAAGAAGTACACCACTGAAAACCTTGACTGGAGAAATCATCACTGATAAGAAACAGCAGAGGATAGATGGGTAGAGCACTATTTAGAGCTTTACTAAAGTGAGACCAAACTAGCGGATGATGCCCTCAACGCCAGAGGCCCTACCAACTCTTGACCACCTGGACACACTTCTCACCATAACATAAGTTAAGTGTGCTATAAATGAATTTGCATCTGGCAAGGCCCCAGGTAAGGATGGGATTCCAATAGAGATTATCAGGAGAGGGCAAGACATACTCACTCTACAGATTCACCAGCTAATAGAGCTATGCTGGCGAGAAGAAGTCCCACAGGATTTCAAAGTTTCAAGCATCATAACACTGTACAAGAACAAGGGAGATCGGAGCGACTGCAACAACTATAGGGGTATCTCACTTCTGTGTATTGTTGGGAAAGTATTTGCCAGAATTGTTCTGCGCAGACTTCAAGTCCTAGGAGATCAAGTATACCCCGAATCACAGTGTGGATTCCGACAGAACCGGTCTACCATTGATATAATATTCTCATTGCGACAAATGCAAGAAAAATGCCGTGAACAGAATCAACCGCTGTTTATTGCCTTCATTGACCTCACAAAGGCATTTGATTTGGTCAGTCGTGAGGGTCTGTTCAAGGCACTAAAGAAGATTGGCTGCCCACCAACTCTTCTGTCCATTGTGGAATTGTTCCACACAGGCATCAAGGATATAATCAAGTTTGATGGTGCAACTTCTGAAGAGTTTGAAATCAAGAGTGGAGTTAAGCAAGGTTGCGTACTAGCTCCCACCCTCTTTGGAATATACTTTTCACTTCTACTGAAATATGCCTTTCGTGATCAGGATGACTGTATATACATTCACTCACGCTCAGATGGCGGCCTCTACAATGCTCAGGGATTGAAGGCCAAGAACAAAATTAGGAGGGTACTGATCAGAGAGTTGCTTTTTGCAGATGCTGCTGCAATTACGACCCACTCTGAGGAAGAATTACAATGTCTACTATCTGCATTCTCCAATGCTTGTTCTGAATTTGGTTTAACAATTAGCAAAAAGAAGACACAGATTATGTGACAAGGTGCACATTGGGTACCATCAATCTTTATTGACGACATCGAACTAGAGATAATAGACCATTTTACATATCTCGGAATCAGAGGTAAATAGCAAATTATCCCTAGATCAGGAAATCAACATCAGGATTGGTAAGGCAGCAATAACAATGAACAGGTTAAGAAAAAGAGTCTGGGAGAACAGGAAGCTTACTGCCAAAATAGAAATCCTTATCTATCAAGCCTGTGTCTTTAGTACACTTCTTTATGGCAGTGACACCTGGACAACTTACTCACACCAAGGAAAACGTTTGAACGGGCTTTCATATGCGGTGTCTGCGAAGAATTCTTGGTATTAAGTGGCAAGACAAAATCACAAATACTGAAGTATTGGAAAGATCAGGTTGTGTGACGGTTTATTCCTTGCTCAGTCTTCGTAGACTTAGATCAGTGGTTCTCAACCTTTCTTGGTCCGTTCCCCCCTTCACCATATTTTCAGAACGTCATTTCCCCCCCCCCCCCCCTTCCTATCAAAAATTAGGCCCGTTTCCCCCCCCCCCCTACCTTTTCACCGTATTTTCAGAACGTCATCCCCCCCCCTTTCATATTTCCTATCTAAAAATCCCCCACCCCTATACAGTATACGTAAAAATGTAAGGTAAATTTAATAGCACATACTAAAACAAGTCTAGACATCCACATAAAACATGATTTGTGGGTCTAGTGACTTTATAAAATGAATTTTAGAAGGATGGACGTACTTAACTGTAAAGTATGAAGGGAAAAACAATATCAAGTAATCGGTTCTTGTATTAACGCGATCTTGAAATGGTCTTCATTCCCCCCCCCCCCCCTGGATACCCTAAAATTCCCCCCTGGGGGGGGGGGGAATTCCCCACCGGTTGAGAACCACTGACTTAGATGGATAGGACATGTTAGGAGGATAGATGATGGTAGAATACCAAAGGACATCTTTTTTTGGTGAATTATAGATGGGTAAGAGATCTCAGGGTTCGCCTTCTGCTACGATACAAAGATGTGTGTAAGCGGAACATAATTGATATAGGAATTTATAATGCACACTGGGAGCAAGACGCCGATTAACTTGTTGCATGGACGGCAAATATCAGAAATGGAATAAAGACAAAGCAGAAAATTATTGCAGCGAAGTCACACATCGAGCGTGTGAGGCGTAAGATGGTGCATGATGGTGAAACTGAAAATGACCATGTGCTCACATGCATCCACTGTGGATGAACATTTACAGCGTGAATTGGCCTTATCAGTCACATTCACCACCGCCATTGAATAAGGCCAGTTATTAAGCCTTTTTGAAGCACAATGTAACAAAATATCGTCTGTGAAGACGGCAAGGTGCCAATGTAATGTAATGTGTGTGTGTGTGTGCGCGCACACACACACGCGCGCGCGCGCGCGTGTGTGAACATTTCACAGAATGTAAATTATTAGCTATAACGGGCCTTTACTTTTTCTCGAATTCCACCCCTAAGCACCGTAAGGATTTCATTAAAAATAGAATTTACATATGTAATATTATCACAAACTTTATATCATATACAGTAAATTGAAACACACACGCGCGCGCATGCGCGCACATATACAGAATACAATATGAGAATCCATCTTTTTAACATCACAATGCATTTTCATGCAAATATAGCGGAGGCGGCAAGGGGGGTGTTATGTGTTATAGGACGGTGAAAAGGTGAAAAGGGGGCGTGGGTTACTGGGTTTTCTAAAAGTGGTCGTGAGTTATTTGGCAGTTATGGAAAGAGGTGCAAAGAGAGGTCGATATAGAGTGGAAGAGGGAGAAAGAGAGGGGAGAGGAAAGTGAAAGAGAGAGTGCAAAAATAGAGGGAGGGATGGAAGAGAGAAAGAGAAAAAAAAAAAAGAGAGAGAGAGAGAGAGAGAGAGAGAGAAAATGTGCATAAGAAGGAGAGGGAGAGATAAATAGAGTGCGCAAGCGAGAGAGAGAGATAGATGGATAGAGAGAGAGAGGGGATATATATATATATATATATATATATATATATATATATATATATATATATATATATATAGAGAGAGAGAGAGAGAGAGAGAGAGAGAGACAGAGACAGAGACAGAGACAGACAGAGACAGAGAGAGACAGAGACAGAGAGAACGATGGTGAGACAATGAACAGGACCTTTCCCACACTAGAGGGACATTGAATAATCGGTCTTCTTCTTCTGTCCTTGGCTGGCGTCTTTGGCCTAGGGGTAGTGATCAGACCTTCACAATCCCGCACACCGGGTTCGAAATCAACTGCAGGGGATTCAGAAGCAGACGGTCTTGTTTTTATGTTCACCATGGTGTGGACATCCGTCGTTCATAAATTAATGGGAAACTACAGATCGTAAAACTGGCATCTCTTAATCTCTCCACAATTATCCTACTTCGTGGTTTCCCAAGAATTGGCATTATTACTGCATAATTGTCGGACTCCTTCTGGTCCCATTTCTTTGGCATCTTCACTAGATGGCCTATTTTTTTCTGCTATTAATTCTCCAGTCTCCCTGACTGCGGAATAATGTGTATAGTAATTTAGATGAAGTATTTATATCGGTATATGTAGCTTCTGCTGTAGCACCATCTGGATCGGCAGCTGTCCCATCTTTCAGAAGTTTGTTGGTCGTTGTAATTTCTTCTATAGATGGTTTCGCGCCGTTGGTATTCAGCTACACTTCTGCTGGCTGGTTATTTGGAGATTCTTCTGAGGCTAGTCTATTCAGATGTTCATTGTTACTATTGTAATCGGTATTATCATTATCAACACCGACAACATCAATATTGCACTCAGACAGACAGACAGACAGACAGACAGACTGTCTGACTGATCAATCTACGGATTCATTTATTAGCTAACTAGACGACCCGGCCCGGCTTCGCCCAGTCCCTGGCGGGGAGCATCTCATTTAATTCATATTCGTCCCCTGCTCCCGTTCCCGTTCCCAAAAAAAGAAGCCCGGCCCGGCTTCGCCCAGCCCCTGGCAGGGAGCGTCTCATTTAATTCATATTCGGCCCCTGCTCCCGTTCCCGTTCCCAAAAAAGACGACCCGGCCCGGCTTCGCCCAGTCCCTGGTGGGGAGCGTCTCATTTAATTCATATTAGTCATATAAGCTCCCGTTCCCGTTCCCGGAAATATGGCGAACAGATTGGAAGAGAACAATCTTCATCCCAATAACTAAATAGGGCAATCTGAAACTACTGAACGTAAACTTACCAAGATATCACGAAAACCCAATAAATGCTGGGATGACTGTATAGATGTCGAAGAGAAATAAAAAGATGAGTTAGAAAATTTTCACGTATTTAAAATAGATGCATTATTTTTATGAAAACTTTGAAAATGCCTTAAAGATTTTATCATTATATATTATAACGCATATGCCTGTAGATAACTGTAGAGAAAATTTATAAAGCTATTGAGAAATATGCAACAATTATTTAATTACATATATAGCAATGCTACTTAAAAGTTATGTCCCTTGATATAACTTTTCTTAAGTTAAGTCCCCTCGCTATATATAAATTATAATGTAATTACAAAATTAAATTTTATTACGTAAATAACTGTTTGTAAACTAACAAACTATGCCAATTGGCAGCACGGGAATAAGAAGAACACGTGTAGAAAATTTCATCTCAATCGGATGGACCGTTCGCGAACGCATAAATAACATACATACAGACATACATACATTGTATTGTATATATATATATAGATTAATTGGTTCATTGATAGAATTATGGTTCCGGGAAGGTTAACCCGGTCAACAAATGCCCGCAGAAGTCGGATGTGTCGGCCTAACGGCGCAAGAACGCAGCTCTGCTGTAAACAGGCACAACGCAATCACGTCCGAAAAAAAAACTCCGGATGAACGAAGAAGAAGAAGAATTATGGTTGATTGACTGATTCATTGTAGATACTAATAACACTGAAACTAAAGATAACATAGTGTCCAGTCTACATATTACTCTAGGCCAGTGGTTCTCAACCGGTGGGGAATTCCCCCCTCCCCTATGCGGAGAATTTTAAGGTTTCCAGGGAGGGGGGATTAAGATTATTTCAAGATCGCATTAATACAAGAACCAGTTACTTGATATTGTTTTTCCCTCTGAATTTTACGGTTCTGTACTTCTCGCCTTAATGAAATTCATTTTATAGCGTAAGTAAACCCGCAAATCACGTTTTATGTAGATGTTTAGACTTGTTCTAGTATGTGTTATTAAATTTGGCTTCCATTTTTATGTATACTATGTAAGGGTGGGGGGGGGGGGGGGATTTAAAGGGAGGAAATTCCAAAGTGTAGGGGTGACGATTCTGAACATATGGTAACGGTGGGGGGGGGGGGGCATGGGCCAAAAAAGATTGAGAACCACTGCTCTAGACTATGTCCATGAAGAGAGAAACGAACAAGTTTCACAAAAACGTATATTCAGAAAGAACTCTCTTCTGAAATCGGATTATGTCTTTGAATCTCCGCTAATCATGATCTGTCCCTGGAGCCAATGACAACTTGGGCCCACTTTCCAGAATAAATCTGTGATGTTTCGTGACCCTGTTCATGTCAGCGGGTTTCATCTTTGCATCTTCTAAGGTCTGTTTTTCTCTTAAGCGGGTTTAGGAAAGCTCCAGTGAATACGGTATTTTTGTCCCGTGAGTGGGACGTGGTGTTTCTTCTTCTTCTTCTTCTTCTTCTTCTTCTTCTTCTTCTTCTTCTTCTTCTTCTTCTTCTTCTTCTTCTTCTTCTTCTTCTTCTTCTTCTTGCATGTACCCTCCACTGGAGACAGTCCCTCAACCAACTCGCGACAGCAGTCGCATACATTTTCAATCTCCTGTACTTCCCACAATGTCCTCCTCATATTAGTTATCTGTCACTCTTTTTTCACTTGTTAAAATAAATCTGTTCAAGATAGTTATTTTGTTAGTACACTCAGTTCGCGGCGACTGCACTAGCCAAGCGGCCTTAATTCCTCAGGCTCAAAGACCCCCTCTGCCATACACCGCAAAGTGCTATATTGGCAGTAAATGACTCTTTCTCACCTATTAATGTATCTATGTTCTAGATAGATGTTCTATGCTGATATTCCTCCATGCCACGAAGCCAAACTGTCTAGTACAGTGCTTCTCAACCGGTGCAGAATTCATCCCCCCCCCCTCCCCCCGGAGGAGATTATTTCAAGAGCGTGTTAATACAAGAACCGATTACTTGATATTGTTTTTCCCTGCATACTTTACAGTTCTGTACTTCTCGCCCTTCTGAAATTCACTTTATAACGTAAGTAGACCCGCAAATCGCGTTTTATGTAGTCGTCTAGACTTGTTCTAGTATGTTTTATTAAATTTAGCTTCCATGTTTACGTATAATGTGTGTGTGTGTGTGTGAAAGGGGGGGGGGGGGGTTTATAGGGAGGAAATACAGAAAGGGGGGTGTGGGGGTGACATTCTGAACATATGGTGAAGGAGTGCATGGGCCAAAAAAGGTTGAGAACCACTGGTCTAGTATCTCCTCCCCTGGTCTCCCTGCCTCTCTTCCCCTCTAACCTTCTCGTTGTGACGACATACTCCTCCTTTCCCCTTCTTCTGATATGTCCAAAGCAAGTAGATTGTCTTCTTCTGATGAGAATAAACAGTTCTCTTTGTGAGGTAACTTGTTTCAGTGTATCTTCATTGCTCTCTCTATTTCCGTGGTCTCATCATTCTTCAATAAAACCACATCTCCCCAGCTTCCATATAAGGAACCCCACTATCAGAAATTATTGGGGAGTAAACGAGACGACGGACTGTGGACAGACATGATCACCAAAGTCTCACGGCATGGACTATAAGAAGATTGTTCCAGATAGAAATTATTTTGACGATACTCTATTGGACTACACGCAGAAGTTTAGAACTGCGGTTTTATATGAACATTCTAGATGGCTATTCTCGGTGGCATTCATACATTATAGAAGACAGCCGCTTCTCCAGAAAGAAAACTTTGGACTTGTCACTGTCTTGGCCGTATTTTCATGGCTATTTCGGCTATAATCGTCTCACTTAGCCACATAAACGGGCTCCGGATAACGAGTTTTCTGCCAGCTTGCAACCAGCCTGGTTTAAGGTTGCTGGTTTCAGACTGAGTTTTTTATCGTCAATATTTATGTGAAACTGTGAGTCCGGCAGACAGGAAGGATATTGTCTGCTTGGAGAATGACGCAGACAATATGACGTTGACGATAAAACCCCAGGGGAGGGGCGTGGGATGTTCTTGTGGGAAAATGGCGACGAGATCACGGCGAGATAGCCAATAAAGAGTAGAAACATCTTCTGCTTCTTCTTTTTCTTCTTCTTCTTCTTATCGTCCATGCCTTGGGTGGTCATGTGTATAATCCGTGCCATATGGTGATCTTGTCTGGAATCCATGCCGTGTGGTGACCTTGTGTATAGTCTATACCGTGTGGTGATCTTGTGCATTGCCTATACTGTGTGGTGATCTTGTGTATATTCCGCGCCGTGTTGTGAGCTTGTGCATTGTCAATGCCGTTTGGTAATCTGTTGTATAGTCCATACTGTGTGGTGGTCTTGTCTATAGTCTATGCAATGTGGTGATCTTGTATATAGTCTATAACGTGTGGTGATCATGTCTATAGTCCTTGCCGTGTGGTGATCTTGTGTATAGTCCATGCCGTCTGATGATCATGTTTGTCCACAGTCTTATGTCTCTCCTATAGTCCATGTCGTGTGGTGATCTTATATATATATAGTCTATAACGTGTGGTGATCTTGTATATAGTCTATACCGCGTGGTGATCTTGTATATAGTCTATAACATTTGATGACCATGTGTATAGCAAACAACAGACGATCTGAACCACAGTTTGCACACCTTTCCTACACCAGTAACAGGTGTGCAAGGAATGAGTGTTCGTTCTCCTAGCGGGCTGAAACAATGTTTTCACCAGTCCTCGACTCCATAGCTCAGTGCAAGGGTGAACCACTTAGTTCTGCAGCATCCATCAATTGACTACCCAACCAGAAAGCTAGCATAACAAAGCCAAATAAAACCCAAAAAAAACACAATCTACCCCTTGGAAGTCATCTGTCCCCATCTTTGAATGATCATACGGTTTTATTATAGTTAATTTTAAATTAAATTTGGGTCGCAGGTGTGTTTCCAAGGCACCAGGGCCGGGATCTATACTGGTCAAGACCTGCTGACACGTCCACGCCGTGCGTCCTGGGCAACAGGTCCCTTAGGGGACCTGGCTAACATCAGTAGGATCGATGATTCCTCCGAAGCCGGAGAGTATCTGCCTATATGGCGAGGAACCACCAGTCTGCACACCAATAAGCCAGACATGGGACAACGGATACTCACGCAAACCTCAGGTCCGGTATGATATCACATTGATGTTGGACAACAGGATGTATTCATCCGACATATATGACTTCAAGCTGGAGTTCACAGCTAGCGAACACAAGCAAGCAAATTAAAATGTACATCGTAACGACTTGTTTAAGATGAAGTTCACACTCCGCCCACCTCGCTAACCTAAATAAAATTAGCTGCATGTTCTTTACAAGACGTTACAATCAACACATAATTTATTGCCTTTTTGTGATTTAATAGGCAATTATATTTTAGTAGAGTTCCGTTGCTTTCTCAACAACCGACGCCTAATAGCATCGAAATCAGCGCAAAGCAATTCTTCCAAATCAACAGCAGTTGATTTCGAACCATTGACTCTGTATCGCGGGAAATTATCAAACTGCGCATTTCACTATCCCCAACGTCTCTGCGTCAGTTAATGCAAGTAAAGAACTTCAATAACATTGCCAGAACAGACTGCGATAGATTATATTGTAGACGTATGGGATACATGCACGATGCAACTCACGCCATAACGTTTTCACAGAATTCAAATGAGCCAGAATAGAAACCTGGCAAGTTAATACAATAAGATTAAGGCATATAAAGCTATTTAACTTTGCTGACCTCCCCTCTATATATCTATATGTTTCCACATTTCTATCTTTGGCTTCACATTTTCTTATTTGGCACCGCAACACCGGAACACCTGCCTGACCTTTCTGCGCGTGGATTAACATGGACTAACATAACATATTAACGTTCGGTAACCACATATATTTTATTACATCTATAGTATTATTTTTATTATCTAATATTATTTCGTTTAGATTTATCTGTGTTATTCCCGAAGAGTATCACTAAAATCGAAACGTCGGATTCGTTGTGTTATGGTTGAGCTTATTTGTACATGTTTACTTTACCTTACTTTAGTATCATTATTATTGTTTTCCCCGTTTTGATTTCTTTTAACCAGGTTTAAGTTGGCTGTACTGTAAGGTATTTAACTATTTAAAATGTGTCTGTCTGTGTTTGTAATATCTCTCTTTTTTGCTGAGTCGCACACATCTTACTGTTTTCATGTAGATTGTGTGTGGACAGGTCGGCTTTCCATCTCTTTCATGGCTGTATTCGCGTTCATAGTGGGATGCGTTTGTTGATATTAGTTTTTGTAATTCGATATTGATCACCGTTAGTATAGATCGAAATACCAACCAGCATATGGTGTGTTTTCATTGTAAGAATACAGGCGGGGAGGATTGATTCTCTTAATGGCGGTGAAAGGAACGTGTTTAAAAAGAAAGTAATTATGAAACGTGAGATTGAGTTTGAGTATTTTACGGCTTGCATCTTCATACAATCTCTGCATCTGTAGACGGGCGGGGTATTGTGTGTTGTGTGAAGATGTAATTTAGACTCAGTGGACACACCAAAAAGTGTTGAGTGAAAACGAATTTTAACTGTGGGTATAATGTGGCTGTTATAAATCAGGGAAAATCTATCTGTGGGTGCAAATGTGGTTGTTATATATCGAAGGGGTTGTGGGTTGTTGTGAGTTCACAGTATGGGATTCTGAGATAGGTAGTACATTTTATTTTTCATTTTATTTTCAATGTTCGCATTTGCTTCTTATGTCTTAAAGTAGTCACGGCAGTGTTTATGTTGTGTTTTCTTTTATTTGTTTGCTTATTAAGATTAGTCTCAGCAACGGCCTTTATTTTCCGCAATTGTTACTCCGTGTTATTTTATAGTGTTATATATCAGGACGGATCTATCTGTGGATGCAAATATGGATATATTTTTGTCAAGGAGGATCCATCTCTGTGTGTAATGTGGGTGTTTGACATCAGGGCGGATCTATCTGTGATGCAAATATGGGTGTTATATAACAAGGTGGATCTATAATTGTATGTAATCTGAGAGTTATATATCAGGGTGATTCTATCTGTGGGTGTTAGACGATATACGTTCATGTAGGGAGCTGTCGTAGCGTTGTGCTAGACAATATACGTTCATGTAGGGAGCAGAAGGAGGAGGAAGAGGATCAGAAGACGAAGAAGAAGAAGAAGGAGAAGAAGAAGAAGAAGAAGAAGAAGAAGAAGAAGAAGAAGAAGAAGAAGAAGAAGAAGAGAAGAAGAGGAAGAGGAGGAGAAGAAGAAGAAGAAGAAGAAGAAGAAGAAGAAGAAGAAGAAGAAGAAGAAGGAAGAGAAGAAGAGGAAGAAGAAGAAGAAGAATAAGAAGGAAGAGAAGAAGAAGTAGAAGAAGAAGAAGAAGACGCCGCCGCCGCAGTAGAGCAGTAGAAGAACAAACACAATCACGGGCGTCGTGTGCTCTGTCGACCGCCATGCACGCGTGGACTAAGCAAAGAAATTGCTGAACATGGTCTACGAGACCGCCCTCTGTATAGCCAACTAAGACATACATGCCGGCCAACTGAATAAACATTCATTTTCTAAACTAGAATGGATCTCCAAAAATCGAAGATCTCCCCTCCCCCTGGATTCTGAAACAGATTCATTGGCAGGGAGCGGCTGTGGATCTCTGAAGTGTTAGAACCATTACAATGTGTATTTCTGACAGCACGGAGGCATGGGTGCCCAGTCCTGTCCTGACTTAGCAGGCGACGAGCGTCGGCGTCGAACAATCGTCTGACCGCGTTCATAACACTATAAGCGTGACCTAAAACGATCCGGAAACGCGCCCGCCATTATGTGTTTATGACTGTGCACGGTGACTGCAGTCTTAGTTGTTAAATTAAAATGTATATTCAAGATGCAAATAGATACAGTCAGCTTAGTATGCTTAGTATCGTTGTTAGGTAAAAAAATTTATTTAACAAGCACATACATACAGTTAGTTTAGTATCGATATAAGATGAAAACGTACATAACCATGCGTATAGTTACAGTCAGCTTATTACTGTCCGCAGATTGCGTTGTCAGGTTGTGTCAGATTTGTTTTTCACCCATAACGGATGTCACAGCACTTGGGGCATACATATATGTGCGAGGGTAGGTCAATAAGTAAGTCACAAATGGCTGTAGAAAAATAACTAAATATGATAACAACTTGAAACTAGTTTATTTTTATACACACATTGTCCCTTTATCCCTCAACATACTTTCCATCAACATTGATGTACTTATGCCATAGTTTTATCAGTTCTCCCAAACCGGCTGCGTAGAACTGCGTGCTCTGTTTTCTAACCCACGTTTTCACTTCACATTCAACTTTGGCGTCATTCGCGAAATGTCTCCCGCCACGGTGAGTTTTCAGTGGACTTAGCCCCTAGCGATTTCCAGTAAAGCGGTGTATAGTTCTGTGGGATGGCAGGTAAATACAATAAACCGGTTTCAAGTTGTTATCATATTTAGTTATTTTTCTACAGCCATTTGTGACTTACTGATTAACTTACCCGCGTATGTGCCCCGACTCCCTAAGATATCCATGAGTATGGTACTCATAGTTTCAGTGGCCAGTTCGTTACCCTCGCCTCTATTCCGTCCTATAGCGCGGTCCTTGCTGCTAGTGCAGACATGGATCTCTTTAACGGTGTATAATATGGGACACCAGAGTAACAAACAAGGACTACTTGGAAGAGAGTGGTGAAAGTAGATTATCATATACAAGTGTAAGAAAGAGAGAAACGGTGTTCTTTGGTCATGTAGTGAGGAGAGAGACATTGGAAAACACCGTGACGACTGGAAATGTCAGCTGTAGAAGCACAGGAAGAACGACAGAAATGATGCTGGATGGTCAAATACCGTGGTATGGAGGTATGATGCTGGATGGTCTAATGCCGCGTCATTTAGAAATGATGCGGGATGGTGTAATACCGTGGCAGGGAGGAATGATGCTGGGTGGTGTAATACCGTGGTATGGAGGAATGATGCTGGATGTTGTAATACTGTGGCATGGAGGAATGATGCTGGATGTTGTAATACCGTGACATCAATAGAATCGATACAGAACACCAAGGACCGATCGGGGTCTGAGGTGGTTAAACCGCCTGCTTCGTGCACGAAGGTTATGGGTTCGATTCCGGGCACCGTTTTTGGGTTCACGAGTGTACAGTACTTTTCTCGGAGACTCATGGAGGTCCGGAGTTCGTACTTTGTGGACGGTTTCGGCAGTCCGCCATGTTTAAGGAGATCGAGCCACGTGGGATATGACCCGGTGCTATGAAGTCGACCATCTGGCCTTTTAACCCCCCCCCCCCCCCCGACCACCTTTTCCCACTCCTCGTTGTAAAATAAAAACTAAGGAACGATATCTGTGGAGAGACATACACGTCTACGCCACTTGTCAAGCTACATGATGGTGACGAGCATGAATCCTTTGCTCATCCTCAGTATCCACTGAAGCCGACCAGTCGGTCCTTTAATGTCCCCGAACACGAGTATGGCGTGTGATGTAGATGTCTAATGCACGAGCCGACCCCACAACTCTCCCACAACTCTCCCACAACTATACGCTCTCTTCCTCTTGGGGATCTCGCTAATCTATACATTGCATTAGTAACCATTGATCTGCCAATATCAAACAACGTAAGTATACTCCATTTTAACTGAGTGCTGTAGTTCCAACCAATGAAAGAACCTTATTAATTAAAGCTAATTGATTTTATTGTGAAAGCATGCTTATAAGGGTTAACTGTTGATCGTGATTGCTAACCTTTGTTAAACGCCGCTACTCGATCTTTCGTACTTAATTATCTGCAATTGTTCATATTTTCTGAGTGGATACCAATATAGCGGAGTAAACAGTTCGATGGAATCTGAAGGAATAAGTAAGTGTTTCGTGTGCGTTTTCTGACATCAAAGTGTTTATACAAGGATGAACCTACGACAGGTGCAGCAAACCGGTAGGGCATTAATTTGTTCATGTACCATTGCTCAAGAATTATGGAGGGGATTGAAAGATAAGCGTGACTCTATCAATGCTCACATCGGAAATATCACCGAACAAGCGAACAATACGAAACAGACAGGAGATATTCGGGACTTGGAATGTTATTGGACTAGGAGATAAAGAACCTGCGCTAGTAGAGGCCATGAAAACATACAAACTCCAAATATTGGGACTTGCAGATACGAGGGGAAAGGGGCAAAACACAAAACGAATGCATAGAAATTCCGTCTAATGTGGCGTGGTGTCGATCAGCGAGCAAAGGCTAAATATGTAGTGTGTTTTATATTATATATTAGGCGAAGACAGTCAAAATTCTTTGGACATGTTATGAGAAGAAATGGATTGGAGAACATATTGACAACTGGCAAGATCGAAGGGAACAGACCAAGAGGAAGACCGAGAGGAAAATACCTGGATGGCTTGGTCACATGGCAGGACGAGACAGGAAAACTGAGCTGATCCACGACTCTGGTGATCTAGTGAAATGGCGAGTCATGACAGCCCACGCTTTCCGGCATGGCACATGATTGATTGATTGATTTATATTCCATCCCGAAGAACGTAAGGCATTAGCAATACTGAATTTATATATTTAAAAAAAAATATTAATATAGATTAAAGAAGGCAGTAAGAATAACAAATTTTGTACAGACGTAAACTCCATGTAACAACACTTACATCGATGAAGACAAAAACGAATACTTCGTTAACCTTACAGACACTTGAAACAATGTAAATGAGAAAGATCATATTAACAAGCCGAGTTCACCACGCAGCAGATACATTATGAATATAAATACAATACAATCTACAGTAATGCAGGTTACCAGATCTCCCGGTCCACTAAATATACTCATATCTCTGAAACAAATTACAGAATTTAAATATCTTAGACGTATGATCCAGTGGCGGAGAGGTTACGGACGCAGTTCTTAATCCCGCATACCCGCGTTCGAAACACAGCTGTGGACGATTTGGCAGCAGACCGCCTTACATTGATTTTTGTTTACGAAATGGTTTGGGTGTCGGTCGTTCAGAAAGTAACGGCAAACTACTGAAAGTAAACTTGCCAAGAGATCACAATATCAAGAAATGCTGGGGTAAACTGCGACGCCCTATAAAGGATACGCAACTAACTTTTAAAACATGATCACAGACATTTTCAGAATAGACAGAGAAATCGAAATCATATGTCAAAAGCAAGGGCGCTTATATATCAAATATCAACACTACTTAAACATCCAAATAAACTTACGTCCGCAAAACCACAGATAATAAATAGCATATTCACATAAACCCTATGCTATCTATGTCAAACCTGGACTTTAACCAAATCGTACTTACGTAAAATCAACACTTGCGAGATGAGAAGCTTGAGAAATGCTGCCAACTTACCTATCCGAGACCGAGTAAGAAATGATGTTATCAGACAGACAGTGGGATCAACACTATGTGCCACATTTATTGCAAATGGTTTGGCCATCTCGTTAGAATCCAACACCACCGACTACCAGCATTAGCGATACATCAAAGAAGATCTGATACGAGAGCAAGAGGACGCCTGAGAAGAACATGGACTGACAACATCAAAGCCATTGTACAGTCATATGACAAAATATAGTGCCACCCATGTGGCGCTGGAATGTCAGCTATTGATCCCCATGAAGCTTGACGGGAAAAAATGGAAGATGATGATGATGCTTACATTACGCAAACTGAATATTAGTAAACAGAACTATCAGTATTTAGAAATCCCGTTAAACGATATTTCAGAGTTTTAACATTCGTTATCTGGGTTGTCATCATTAGTCTTATTAAATCGTTGCGTCTATTTATTTTTTTTAACCTAGATCATTTGTTATTAGAAAATGTGTAATTGGAAAATTCATAATTAGAAGTACCTTAAATTAGAAACAATGTTAACAGAAACGTTGTTAATATAACTGTTAAAATAACTGTCGCTATGCCAATTTCGTTGACAAATACCTTGTGGTAGGAAACTGTATAGTGAAGGATTTCGTATTGCAACCAGCAGATTAGCGAAGGATTTCGTGTTCTAACCAGCAGATTGAAGTGAAGGATTTCGTGTTCTAACCAGAAGGCTCTGCTGTCACACATTTCGTGTTCTAATTAGCAGACTCTGCAGCCACAGATTTCGTGTTCTAACCGCCAAACTGAGAAATGGCTGAAAAGGTTCTGGTCATCACAGAAATGGATTTTCTGACAGATTTTGTGCAGGTCTCTTTATGGCTGTCCTGTCTTTTGTCAACATAATACATGTGTGGCTGTTTGTCATAATGCAGTTATGTCTGATCTTTTGTCTTACTATTCATTGTAATGTTACATGTCTGTCCATTTGTCTTATTACTTATTGTCATTATGTATTTGTCCGTTTGTCTTATTACTCATTGTCATTACATTTCTGTCATTTAGTTTTATTAATCATTCCCATTACACGTCTTTCATTTTGTCTTATTACTCACTGGCATTACATGTCTTAATACTCATTGTAATATTACATGTCAGTCCCTTTGTCTTATCACCCATAATCATTACACGACTGTCCTTTTGTCGTATTAGTAATATTTATTATTGTTTGAATTTTGTATTAGTTTTCATTAGGGCTGCGGAAGTTAACGATTGATTAATCGATTAATCGTTAATTTATTTTAACGATTAATTTGTTTAAAACGATTAATCGAAAACTTTTCTCCCATCACTTATACAAATGAACGGGATGTCGAAAAACTGTCGGACATTTTAAACATAGTGCTGCAAACACAACCGAGTTGCAAAATTGTACTGAGTCACCATTGTGTAAGCTGCAGCAAGATGTACCAACAAGATGAAACAGTATGTTTATTATGCTACAGAGTCTTCTACAAGCCAGAGAAGCATTAACTGTCTACGTGTCAGATGAAAAGAAGCAATACAAAGGTCCAAACCTGTCAGGTTTAGATTGGGAGAAGATTTCGAAATATGTCAATGTTTTGGACTTATTCTGTCAGACCACGGTCCTGCTTGGCGGTCAAGATTATGTTTCATGTAGCTGTGTATTGCCACTGCTTTCATCGTTGACAAAGCATATGACTGTACACGATGATGATCCAGGGTATATAGCTAAATTTAAGGCAGCTTCTTTTAATGACTTCAGTGAACGTGTAGTTAATATGACAAGTATTGAAATACTACAGATTGCAACAGCACTTGATCCACGCTACAAATACCTGAAGTGTTTGTCAAAGGATACAAAAGAACGATTGGTCACGTATTGAACAAAAAATAACAGTTGATGTTCATGATGAGCAGATGGAGACTGCTCCAACGAATGATACTGACATTGACAATGAAACTATACAATATGTGAACCAAATGAAAAGCGTATTAAGCTAATGGAGTCTGACACCTACCCTGGGTGGGTACCGTCCAAAAAGAGAAACCTGGACCAATGCAGCAGTCTTTGCCTGTGATGTCTATGAAGGTTTCCACTCAGGCACTGACACCGTTGCTGCAGCGATTGATCTTGAGGACGCATACAACAGAGTACCACTGGATTTTTTAATGTTTCAGCTTCTTGAACTAAACGTAAGTCCATTCCTCCTTAGTTGGATCGCTGCAGCCCTCTTCCAACGGAAAGTAGTTTTTAGATGTGGCAGTTGGACTTCGGAACCAACAACAATATATCCTGGCCTACCACAGGGATCACCATTATCTCCGGTACTGTTCAACGCCTACACAGTGAGAATCACCAGTGAGTAGATCACTGGACCTGGCAGGACATTGTCATATGCCTATGATGTTTTAGTGTATCGTCAGGGTAAGGATAGAGAGGAGGTTGCTGTGGAACTACAAACCGAACTCAATCGCATAAGTACTTGGTGTGATGAAGCTGGGGCAATGGTCAACCCAAAAAAGGCAACAATGACTTGGTTCTCGTTGAATAATCATATTGTCAACAATCCAACACCAACTGTAATGCTGTGTTCAGAGACGGTGGAAAGAACGCAGGCAATGAATTACCTGGGGAATACGGTTTGATCGAAGCCTTGCTTATAATGTGCACATAGACCAGGTGATAACAAAGGCCAAGCGGGGTTTGGCAGCGATGCGGGTGATAGCGGCAGCAAACTGTGAGCAGCGCCATCTATGTCTTCTGTACGAGGGGCTGGTCATGTCTGTTTTGGAGTATGCAATGGCAATCCTGACTTTCAGCCATAAGCAGATAGAAAGGATGGAAAGGATACAGAATGAAGCTATGCGCATTATTCTTGGATGTACAAGAGATACAGCATGCAGGGCGATGCGCTACCTTCTTGATTTTCCAACCATTGAAGAGAGAATACAAGTTTGCAGGGCACGCGCCTACCTCAGAATTAACGCAAACACACAACATCCACTGCATAGTGAAATTAGGAAGGTGAAGGGCAGCAGGTTAAAAAGAGGACGGTCGTGGATGGGTCAAGCCGAAGACATTCTTCAACAGGTGTGTTCACTTGAGGACTTAGAACCTGGCGAGGAGTGGGTGCAAGTGCCAACAGACTTCTGCACATCCTTTTCAGTTTGCATCCAACTAGATAGAAAATGCAGACAAGAAAATCCGGCTGCTGTTGAGGCTGAAGTACAAGCGTTGATTTTCGAGAATTCGCTAGACGATGACGCGGTCATCTACACAGATGGGTCGGTCGTCCGACATGTGAGAAGCTCATGGGCCTTTACAGCTCGGGCCGGAGGGAGAACTGTGAAGGAGGACTCTGGTGCTTTCACTGAAACCACAAGTAGCCTGACCATGGAAGTCATGGCAGTAAGTAAAGCAATAACATGGCTCGAGACACAGACATTCACTAGGGCTTGTTTCCTTAGCGACTCAATGAACATGGTCAAGAGGATAGAGGAGGGGTCGATCCGAAGAGAATGGTTGCTGCCTCTGAAGCGGTCTCGGCTGGCAAAGATTAGTTTCATCTTCGTGCCAGGGCATGCGGGAGTACAAGGAAATGAGCGGGCTGACAAGCTCGCAGGTGAGGCTACTGTGGAGGGCGGACGCGCCATGGACCAGGCTGACGTTCTGAATGCTCTACGAGAAGTGAGACTTTTGCGAGAACTAAGTGATGACTGTGAATCTACAACAATGGCCAGACTGCGAGAGCAGCAAATTAAAAGAGGGGTGGCCAAACAAGAACACTACGCAGGAAGCCAAAGAAGATTGATAAACCAACACAGAACTGGCGTCGTTAGCCGCTACACGCTGCGGGATTTGCTGAGGAGGGGATCCGAGCACTTATGGACTGAATGGTTCGATGTGCAACGAGGATGATCTGTCGACTAACTAACTAACTAACTAATGGAGTCTGAAATAGAGAAAAAAGTTGCTGAATCGGTTGACTCTTTACAATGGCGGAAACTTAATGAACATCGATATCCAGAATTGGCATTCCTTGGCAAGACCATTCTGTGCATACCGGCTACCTCAGTTCCATGTGAATGATTGTTCAGATCTGCTGGTTATATTGTTAATAAGACGCGCTCGTCATTTGAACCAAATGCTGTCAACATACTCGTCTGTTTGCATAGTTGGTTCTCAGATGACACATGAACAAAACAACCCAGTGTTATTTCGATTTTTGACAAATACGACTATAATATGAGTTATGCGACTATAAATGTTTTGCTTTAATCGAAATTAACTATTAATTAATCGTTAATTTTTCAAAAGTTAATTATTAAATTTAATTTAATCGGTCGCAGCCCTAGTTTTCATTGTAATTACATATCTGCCAGAGATCAACGAAGGACACAAGAACTTAGATCATCACAGGAGAATTCGAAGAGCTTATTTGGAAATGTGAACATCAGGAAGAGATGGTTGAATACAAGACGAAGGAAGAGATGAAGATATTAAAAGAAAAACAAACAAAGAGAATATGGGAAATGAGACACGATTTGATAGTTGAGGAGGTGGACATGAAGGACAAGTAGGGCTGATGCGCCATTATTGAAGAATAACCAACGACTCAGAAGAAGTATAGGGAATCGCCCGATAAACAGCTGCGGCACAGTTGATATCAATAGGTACAAGTCAGCATAGGTGAGTGCAAAGTAATTATGGCAAGATTGATGCTAATTTGTATTTAGTTATTAGAGCAGAACGACAGGTACAACGGGAATGCGAGTATGGATGATTTGAATCCTTGAGCATGTTGTAAGGATCGTTGAAGACTCTATTTCTAAATAAAACTAAAACAGAATAGGAATCGCTTGTCCGGCGTTATTGATAGACACTTTTATAGTTGACCAGTTGGTCTGTTCAGATCGAATGGAGAGCCAGTGTGAGCTGTTAACGATATAAAATTGTGGACATTCTCTAATATTATCGAATTTTGAGAAACGAGCTAATACTGTCAATGAAGATAGTGAAACACAACTTGGCAGTAAAGATGCTGGCTGCTGAGGATGGGGACAGAGCGCTTATGGGAATGTCCCAAATGCTGTGATGTCGGTTCCTAAATCAATCAATCAATCAATCAATCTGCCAGTTTGACTCAATACTTGCTGCTGTTATATATCTGTCCCCTTCTCTTATTTCCATTACTGGGTGTTGTTATATGATGTCCTTGTCTCTTATTACTCATTGTCCTTAATATTTATCCCCTAGTCTTATTCCTCATTGTTCTTACATATTTATCCCCTAGTCTTATTCCTCATTGTTCTTACATATTTATCCCCTAGTCTTATTTCTCATTGTCCTTACATATTTATCCCCTAGTCTTATTCCTCATTGTCCTTACATATGTGTCCCCTAGTCTTATTCCTCATTGTCCTTACATATGTGTCCCCTAGTCTTATTTCTCATTGTCCTTACATGTCTGACATGTTATCTTGCTACCAATGTTATAATCAAGAATGTGAAGTTATAGGCCTTCATATATTCTAGCCCACGCCATAATAAGATGAGGTGTCCAGTTTATTTCCTCACCGCCTTTCGTTTCCAGACAATTCAAAGTTGTTTAGTAATCAGTTTTATGGGGCAGGATGGACTAACAGAACCGTACTGGGAAGAAACCATCTCTGTATTCGTGTCAGCTTGTTCTGTCTGTTTGTTTCCCTGTCTGATCGTCTGTCTGATTGCCAAGTGATCAGTTAGTTATCTCTGCATTTGATTGTTTATCTGTCTGATTAATTGTCTCTGTGTTTGATTGTCTGTCTGAGGATTAATTGTCTCAGACGATTTTCAGAATTTTCTGGAAAGAAAAGGCAGCGAGGAAGGGAATTGACCACTTCACATCATGTACTGTGACCTATAGCTCGTAAAGGAGGTCTATTACGTCACACCCAGCGGCAGTATCTGATATGGGACTACCTTTACTTGTATACTGCCCTCTGTCCCTGGGGTAGGGGATGATATGGGACTACCTTTACATGTATACTGCCCTCTGTCCCTGGGGTAGGGGATGATATGGGACTACCTTTACTTGTATACTGCCCTCTGTCCCTGGGGTAGGGGATGATATGGGACCACCTTTACTTGTATACTGCCCTCTGTCCCTGGGGTAGGGGATGATATGGGACGACCTTTACTTGCATACTGCCCTCTGTCCCTGGGGTAGGGGATGATATGGGACTACCTTTACTTGTATACAGCCCTCTGTCCCTGGGGTAGGGGATGATATGGGACTACCTTTACTTGTATACTGTCCCTGACATAGTGGGTGATATGGGATTACCTTTACTTGTATACTACCCTTTGATTCTGGAGCAGTGGATGATATGGGACTACCGTGATATGTATACTGCCCTCTGATTGTAGAGTAATGGATTGCTTGCTTGCTTGCGTTCGCTGGCTGTGAACTCCAGCGTGAAGTCCTGTATGTCGGATGAAGGCATCCTATTTTCCAACATCAGTGTGATGTCATACCGGACTGAGGTTTGCGTGGGTATCCATTCTCCCATGTCTGGCTTATTGGTGTGCAGACTGGTGGTTCCTCGCCGTGCAGGCAGATACTCTCCGACTTCGGAAGAATCAGCGATCCTACTACGTTAGCCAAGACCCCGAAGTGACCTGTTGCTCAGAACGCACGACCGAGGACGTGTTAGTATGTCTTGGCCAGTATAAAACATGGCCCTGGTGCCTTGGAAACACCTCTGCGTCCCTAGTGGATTGAATGCCTGGACTTTTCAGATTAGGAAGATACATTGGGTAGACCCGTATGAGCACTGGGCACTTTACACATAGCTAAATTTTAAACGTCATGACTTAATATTATTTAGTAAGTATACTATACGCTCATTATGACGCTTATACTTACAGTATAACCAGCGTGGTTATATAAATAAATTGCGTGTCAGGTCTTAGTCAGATATGACTGAGCTACCGTATAACAGTAGATGGTACTACCTGGTTTCTGTTAGCGCCGAACGTTGGGCGGCGCTTACCAAACCCGACACCCCACATTGTGCCAACGGCTTCGGGCGGAAGAGCGCAATTGGGAGGGTACAAGCCTTACCCTGGTGCGAGGAAATGCAAGCTAAAGACAATTGTCATGGCAGGGCAGACCAGGCCCTAAGCCTTGGTTGGCGACTGGTCTAGGATCGAAGCTCCGACAGGCGGACAGTTAGAGCATTGCTTTGCTGATCCGGCAGCTTCTGCAGCTTGTCTTGTTCCAGATGTAGGGGTGTTACCTTTCCTCTGGAGTGAACTAGGCAGGTCGAGAGAGGGATCATGCTGCATGGGCAACACATGATCTCTATATTTTAGCACAGGCTTTGTGTTATGGAGAGGCAATAACTCCATCCCTGGTCTTAACTGGTCTCGGAATCAAAGCGAGAGACAACTGTTACGGGTTATAAGTCCTTGTCAGTTGGCGTAGACATGGGGCGCCACGCGTTGCCTCTGACGGTGGGAGACACCTATAGGTGTCACTGATCAGCTACCGCCCGCCTCAAGCTGGGCAGCCCCCAGCCAATTGGGTGCTGATCCGCCACAGCCTGCCTGCTTCAATGGGTGCTTGGGGCTAGGACAAAATCTGAATCGCAGGCTGTAAAACCAATGCACCAGGTACAAACAAAAATAAAAATAGAAACCTCAAGCTACGGCTTGCAACCTGGAACGTGAGAACCATGTATCCAGAATTTTCCACTGACTTGACCAATATTGACGATGTGAGAAAAACGGCTGTGATTGATGCCGAACTCAATCGTCTTAACATTGATATTGCTGGCCTGCAGGAGACTCGCCTCGCTGAGGAAGGGTCACTCAGGGAAAACAACTACACCTTTTTCTGGAAGGGTAGAGGGCAGGCAGAAAAAAGGCAACACAGTGTGGGCTTTGCAGTGAAGAATTCGCTACTGGGAATGATTGAAATTCCAGCAGGAGGAAATGAAAGACTATTATCCCTGCGCTTGGCAACCTTTTGTGGGTTTGCCACCATTATTACTGCATATGCACCGACACTCGATTCCTCTGATGATGTGAAGGATTTGTTCTATGAGGAGTTAGACTCCGTGATCAAGGCAGTTCCAAAATCTGACTACATTTATATGCTCGGTGATTTCAATGCTCGTGTGGGCAAGGACTCGAGTTCATGGCCAGTGTGCCTTGGAAAATACAACATCGGTCGCATGAATGAAAATGGGCAAAGGCTGCTGGAGCATTGCACCAGTAATGACCTATGTATTACAAACTCTTTTTTTAAAACAAAAGAGATGCATAAGGTCACATGGAAACATCCAAGATCCGGCCATTGGCACCAGCTGGACTTCATCATCACACGGAGACAACATCTGAACCATATATAATTGACTCGTAGTTACCACAGTGCTGACTGTGATACGGATCATTCTTTGGTTGTTGCAAGGGTTAGACTGAGACCAAAGAGAATCTACACAGCTAAACACAAATCTAGCCCCAGGATTAATATTATTAACACTCATGATCCTGAAAAGTGCTTTCAGTTTCAACAGCAACTTGAAGACGCTTTCACTGATGCACCAGAAAATTGTACAGTAAATGAAAAGTGGGGTCAAATTAAGGAAACTCTTTATAAAACTGCCGTAGGGGTTTACGGCACTGTGGATCATAAGAGGCAGGACTGGTTTGCGGCCAACAGCGAGACTCTGCAGCCCTTGATTGATAAGAAGAAGAAAGCTCTCTTAAGAAACAAGGAAAGACCAACGCGTAACACTCTGAGTGAGCTAAGGCAAGCTAGGAAGGATGTGCAAAAGGATGCCAGGCAGTGTGCAAATGATTATTGGATCAAGTTATTTGAGTCCATTAAAATCGCAAGTGATAAGGGAGACATAAGAAGCATGTATGAAGGAATAAAGAAAGCCTGTGGTCCAGTGATCAAAAGAAGTGCACCATTGAAAACCTTGACTGGAGAAGTCATCACTGATAAGAAACAGCAGATGGACAGATGGGTAGAGCACTATTTGGAGCTTTACTCAAGTGAGACCAAACTAGCGGATGATGCCCTCAACGCCATAGAGGCTCTACCAACTCTTGACCACCTGGACACACTTCCCACCATAACAGAAGTTAAGTGTGCTATAAATGAACTTGCATCTGGCAAGGCTCCAGGTAAGGATGGGATTCCAATAGAGGTTATCAGGAGTGGGCAAGACACACTCACTATACAGATCCACCAGCTAATAGAGCTATGCTGGCGTGAAGGACAAGTCCCACAGGATTTCAAAGATTCAAGCATCATAACACTGTACAAGAACAAGGGCGATCGGAGCGACTGCAACAACTATAGGGGTATCTCACTTCTGTGTATTGTTGGAAAAGTATTTGCCAGAATTGTTCTGCGCAGACTTCAAGTCCTAGGAGATCAAGTCTACCCCGAATCACAGTGTGGCTTTCGAC
Organism: Cepaea nemoralis; assembly: GCA_014155875.1. Lineage (NCBI taxonomy): Eukaryota > Metazoa > Mollusca > Gastropoda > Stylommatophora > Helicidae > Cepaea > Cepaea nemoralis. The sequence goes on along the minus strand of JACEFZ010009785.1, from coordinate 830,258 downwards.
AGAACCGGTCTACCACTGATATGATATTCTCATTGCGACAAATGCAAGAAAAATGCCGTGAACAGAATCAACCACTGTTTATTGCCTTCATCGACCTCACAAAGGCATTTGATTTGGTCAGTCGTGAGGGTCTGTTCAAGGCACTAAAGAAGATTGGCTGCCCACCAACTCTTCTGTCCATTGTGGAATCGTTCCACACAGGCATGAAGGGTATAATCAAGTTCGATGGTGCAACTTCTGAAGAATTTGAAATCAAGA
>JACEFZ010009785.1:815000-825000 GCA_014155875.1 Cepaea nemoralis | reverse complement strand
GAGTAACACTAGAATAATAGTTCTGTGCTGACGAAGGTTTTAGTCGTAACGTAACGGTCATTGTGTAAGAGTAACACTAGAATATTCTGTGCTGACGAAGGCTTTAGTCGTAATGTCCATTTTGTAAGAGTAACACAAGAATAATAGTTCTGTGCTGACGAAGTCTTTAGTCGTAACACCATTGTGTACGAGTAACACTAGAATAATAGTTCTGTGCTGACGAAGGTTTTAGTCGTAACACCATTGTGTACGAGTAACACTAGAATAATAGTTCTGTGCTGACGACGGTTTTAGTCGTAACGGTCATTGTGTGAGAGTAGCACTAGAATAATAGTTCTGTGCTGACGAAGGCTTTAGTCGTAACACCATTGTGTACGAGTAACACTAGAATAATAGTTGTGTGCTGACGAAAGGTTTAGTCGTAACTTTCATCTCGCATGAGTAACACTAGAATAATAGTTCTGTGCTGACGATGTAGAAATAAATACTTGAAAGACCCGTTGACACCGGTCGAGTTGTACTGTTGTTTTCGTAAGCACACAAATAGAAATAGAAGAATGAATCAGAGATTAGAGAATGGTGTGCGATGGGTTTATCGTAAGTAAAGTAAAGTAAAGTAAAGTAAAGTAAAGTAAAGTAAAGTAAAGTGGATTGGAATGGAGTGGAGTAGAGTAAAGTAGGGTAGAGTAGAGTAGAGCAGAGCAGAGTAGAGCAGGGGAGAGTAGAGTAGAGGAGAGTATAGTAGAGTAGAGTAAAGCAGAGTAGAGCAGAGCAGAGCAGAGTAGAGTAGAGTAGAGTAGAGTGGAGTAGAGTAGAGTAGAGTAGAGTAGAGTAAAGTAGAGTAGCAGAGCAGAGTAGAGTAGAGTAGAGTAGAGTAGAGTGGAGTAGAGTAGAGTAGAGTAGAGTAGAGTAGAGTGGAGTAGAGTAGAGTAGAGTAGAGTAGAGTGGAGTAGAGTAGAGTAGAGTAGAGTAGAGTAGAGTAGAGCAGAATAGAGGAGAGCAGAGTAGAGTAGAGTTAGTGTAGAGTGGAGTAGAGTAGAGTACAGTAGAGTAGAGTAGAGTTAGTGTAGAGTAGAGTAGAGTAGAGTGGAGTAGAGTAGAGTAGAGTAGAGTGGAGTGGAGTAGAGTAGAGTAGAGTAGAGTAGAGTAGAGTAGGGTAGAGTAGAGTACAGTAGAGTAGAGTAGAGTAGAGTAGAGTAGAGTTAGTGTAGAGTAGAGTAGAGTAGAGTAGAGTTAGAGTAGAGTGGAGTAGAGTAGAGTAGAGCAGAGCAGAGCAGGGTAGAGTAGGGGAGAGCAGAGCAGAGTAAAGACTCTTGGGTATTCATAAGTAAAGGAAGCAAAGGACACTTTTACATACCTTTTGGTTATATGGTGCTGGTCCCGTATTTTCATAGACTAATGGGCACTTGATTATTTATGTGACAAATATCACTCGAGTCGCATTTACCCATTTAAGCTGGATCGACTTGGGAGCCAGGTCAATTTTCTCAAATCTACCCCCATTTGGGGATTTGAACACATGACCACGGGGTGGATCAGCAAGAGTATTAACGACTGCACTACCAGGGCTTGGTTAGTTAGTTAGTCTTTCCTCCTGAGCCCAAAGTGGCGCATAGGGCAGAAGTCATTGCTCTCCATGTCTGGTGGTTCGCTTCCACCTATTGTAGATCTTGGATGTTTGTTTGGCCGTTGAATGAGCATTCTCTGATGATTGTTCTGCGCAGAAAGGCTTGGTAGGTAGATATAAACATTAATTTATGGTGTTATTGTTTTAATAGAAAACAGCAAGTGAAATGGTTCGGCCACATAACTAGGCTACCAACTGACAGTATACCTCAACAAACAATAATTGATACCCCAAATGGAATCAGCACACACGAGCACATCCGCATGCACACCCATACTCAATATATATGTGTGGATGTGCATGTGTGTGTGCTCATGTGTGCGCACGTGAGTGTTTTATTTTCGGAGTGATTTAACATTAGTTATGCCCATTGGTTTGCCTGCGCCATCTGTTAAAGCAGGTTCCTTTCACGTCAAATCGAGCGTGCTATTATTTATGCTTTTTAATTTCCGCTGGCCCTGGATCATCATATTGAGATTGTCGGGAAATCCCCTTAGCCATGAAGGCAATGTGTTAATAAATTGATACATCAACTACTGGCGCTCAAACGGGAGATACATTGATTAAACAGGCAGACGTCTACATGCATCATTATCATGTATCATGCCGATAAGCGTCAGCGGTCATGATTCGCCATCTCACAGGATCACGTGTCTTGGATCAGTTCTGTGATACAAATGTATCTCTAGCATTTGTGTCAAATTCACCCTTCTTGGGCTGTCGCCAATATTTTAAATCGGTGTTTTCTTCTATAGCAGGGGTGGGCAAACTATGGCCCGTGGCCAGCATGCGGCCCGGCAACTGATATTATGCACCCCTCTATAGCATTTAGAAATAAAATAAATTGTAAAATCTTGTTAACAAATCAGTAAACGTTTTTGTCTATATTGTAAAATATAATGTATAAGTGTATAAGTAAAATAACATTGCATTAATTAGTTATTTATACTGTTTAATAACCTATAAATAATTCATAATTACTTATTGTGATAGGTTGCTGTAAACAGAGTGGACATAATATATATGCGGTCTCTCAATAGCTTTACATTTGTCAATGTGGCCCTGCGCGCAAAAAGTTTGCCCACCCCTGTTCTATAGCATACATACCTTTCTGGTATTTTGCTGGTATTACAGCGTAATGGGTTTAGTTCATTAATACATTTTGCGAGTGTAACGTTAAGTATTGTCTTTAATAGCCTGTGGTTACTAAAACAATCTGTACCGTTTGGCATCGTTTATGATGTTTTTGATGCGTTCTTCCATCACTGTTATGTTATTGTATAGTCCATTTGAATTACTCGCGCTGTGGTTTAGGGAATCGTGAGATGTTCAGTTCCCCTAACAAACCGAGTCGAGAGTACGAAATCAGGTGCGTGTGATTTGGAAGCAGACTGCCTTGCGTTGGTTTGGATGGTATCGTTCAAAAAGCAATAGCAAATTACTGAACTAAAATGCCTAGTAAATTACCAACGGCCAACACATGCTGGTGTTGCTTGCAACGTCATGTAAAGGCCGTGCAACTGACTAACTAATTGAATTCTCGTATATCAATACGGTGGTATCATGGAAAATAGCGTTCTATGATATTAATTACACATTACATTTACTGTTATAATTTCGTTATTACTTCAGGTAAGAAAGTTAATAGTTTATTCCCTGCTCCATTTCGATTTCCTATGCTGTATTTTCCCGCCACCTATTTTTCTGTTTTGTATTTTCTATGTACCAATATTAGGAGGGTACTGATCAGAGTTGTTTTTTTGCAGATGATGCTGCAATTACGACCCACTCTGTGGAAGAAATACAACATTTACTATCTGCATTCCCCAATGCTTGTTCTGAATTTGGTTTAACAGTTAGCAAAAAGAAGGCACAGATTATGTCACAAGATTTACATGGGGTACCCAGTGGCGTCACTGGGGTTGGTGTCACCCAGTGCGGTAAACTCTTGGTGTCACCCCTCTAGACTTTCACCATGGTCTTCTTCCGAGTGTTCCTGTACCATATATAATCGCATATAGTAATGTTTGTAAAATAAGTCAAAAAGTTAATAAGGACATAAGAAAGAAAACAAATTGAACAATATAACTTCAATACTTCAGGTAAAACATAAAGAACTTCGACAAACTCGGACAAAGTTAAATTTTTGTTATTTTGCTATGTCTGCTTTGTCAAATTTGCAATTTTTTTATTTTGGTGTCACCCCTTGATGGTGTCACCCGGTGCGGCCCGCAACCCCCGCACCCCCCTAGTGACGCCCCTGGGGGTGCCCCATCAATCGTTATTGACGACGCCGAACTAGAGATAGTAGACCATTTTACATATATACTACTGTAGGGTGTATTTTTAATGACTGTGAGGTTTTTGAAAATATTGCCGTTTCAAGTTTTGTATTTACCCGCTGTGGAGTTCACGCTACATGAATGGTAAATAAAAAACTTGGAACGGCAATATTTTTAAAAACCTCACGGTCATTAAAAATACACCCTGTACTATTACTACAATTACCGCTACTGATACTGCTGCTTCTATTACTACTACTACTACTACTACTACTACTACTACTACTACTACTACTACTACTACTACTACTACTACTACTACTACTACTACTACAACTACAATTGCCACTATCGATACTGCTGTCACTGCCATTAGTGCACATTTGAATAAGTCTTTGCTTTTCCTGGTAGTTCAAAAGTGTTGGCAACACATTTAATTTGACCTTTCCTGACTTCACAAACTTGTGTAATACGTCACACTTGATATGCCAGCTGACATTTCAGAAGTCCAGTAGCTGAACTTTAAACTACATCATTTCATATTCACATACACATGCACATTTTGTGGTTTCCTTAGAAAATCTATATATTTCTTTAATATGAAATCAGAATGTTCATATATAATTAATTAGCTGTTACATGTTTGGGAGAAATTCGAGATGCTGCGCAATCATAAAATGAACAGAATAAGGTATGCAGGAACATTTTAAATATGATAAATTCTTGGAAGAAATAAAAGAAAAATTGCTTATAGAAATACAAAAGGAAGGTTCGCTGGCTTGGACATATCTCGTGTATTTAAAGCCATCATGAAGATGCACAGGCATCTTGTCGTCTTGATAGACGATAGTTTGTTACATTGTGCTTCTGTCAAAAACTGTCATTTACTGCCAATAATATTGTACCTTGCGGTGTATGGCAGGGGGATCTTAAACCAGAGGAATTGTGTGCTAGTGCAGTCGCCGCGATCTATACAGGTTAGAGTTTTCTTTTTGCCCCCCGACATAAATAAAATCTCCACACCTTACCGAGGATTTGAACCCGGGTATCCCAAAAGAGAATCCAGAATTCTAGCCACTCGGCCAGCTTCTAACAGGGTATAACAACTATAATACGTCTATAGACTTCTTTGTGCTCTACCCTTTCATCACAGAGCACTTCTGTATATTTCTACGTGCTCTACTTATGAGTACAGAGTACTTCTATGTGCACTACTTGTCATTACAGAGCACTTCTATATACTTGTATGTGCTCTACCCTTTCACTACAGAGCTCTTAATATAACCTTTCATTACAGAGTACATCTATATACTGCTATATTCTCTACCCTTTCATTACAGAGTACATCTATATACTGCTATATTCTCTACCCTTTCATTACAGAGCTCTTAATATAACCTTTCATTACAGAGTACATCTATATACTGCTATATTCTCTACCCTTTCATTACAGAGCTATTAATATAACCTTTCATTACAGAGTACATCTATATACCGCTATATTCTCTACCCTTTCATTACAGAGCTCTTAATATAACCTTTCATTACAGAGTACATCTATAGACTGCTATATTCTCTACCCTTTCATTACAGAGCTATTAATATAACCTTTCATTACAGAGTACATCTATATACCGCTATATTCTCTACCCTTTCATTACAGAGCTATTAATATAACCTTTCATTACAGAGTACATCTATAGACTGCTATATTCTCTACCCTTTCATTACAGAGCTATTAATATAACCTTTCATTACAGAGTACATCTATAGACTGCTATATTCTCTACCCTTTCATTACAGAGCACTTCTATATACTTGTATGTCCTTTGCTTTTCATAAAAAGCGCTTCTAACTACGTACGCACACATGTGTATTCAAACGCAGTTGCCCGCGTTGTCTATCACTATGGAAAATGTATCGTTATCCAACATTTTATTTTTCTAACAGCAATTCCCGGTGTCACATCGTTTTGCTACCTGCAAGTACAGTATCATGCCCTCTGCCCCCCCCCCCCCCTTTTCCCCAGTGCCGGTAATCAATACCATGTGGTTACCGACGTTTGATCTCCCTGTACACCTCATTAAATTTTAACATCTAGGCAGATGCCGCCAGCACGCGCTATTGATCATCAAAGGGCAGCAGGCATCTGCCAGGGCTGTTCCCAGGCACGTGGAGGAAGGCAGGTTAACCGGCATTTGTTCAATCAATCAACCAACATCCGGTAGAGTCGGTAGTCTTGGATTGTGTATTGTGTCCAATATGGACTCGTTCTGCGTGGAAACATTGCCTTGTTTGTCGAAAGATGATCCTCTGCTCAAGGTAAAGAAAAATCGAAAACAAAAGGTAAGCGGTCAGAATTTTGGCAGAAGTAGCAATGTTCACACACGTCTTCTTATAGGTAACGCCGTGTGGCAATGGTGATCATGTCTGTCCACAGCTTTCTGTCTCCTGTACTGCCAATCTTCTTATAGTTAACGCCGTGTGGCAATGGTGATCATGTCTGTCCACAGCTTTCTGTCTTGTGTACTGCCAATCTTCTTATAGTTAACGCCGTGTGGCAATAGTGATCATGTCTGTCCACGGCTTTCTGTCTCCTGTACTGCCAATCTTCTTATAGTTAACGCCGTGTGGCAATGGTGATCATGTCTGTCCACAGCTTTCTGTCTTGTGTACTGCCAATCTTCTTATAGGTAACGCCGTGTGGCAATGGTGATCATGTCTGTCCACAGCTTTCTGTCTCCTGTACTGCCAATCTTCTTATAGTTAACGCCGTGTGGCATTGGTGATCATGTCTGTCCACAGCTTTCTGTCTTGTGTACTGCCAATCTTCTTATAGTCCATGCCGTGTGGCATTGGTGATCATGTCTGTCCACAGCCTTCTGTCTCTTGTACTGCCAATCTTCTTATAGTCCATGCCATGTGGCATTGGTGATCATGTCTGTCCACAGCCTTCTGTCTTGTGTACTGCCAATCTTCTTATAGTCCATGCCTTGTGGCATTGGTGATCATGTCTGTCCACAGTCTTCTGTCTTAGTGTACTGCCAATCTTCTTATAGTCCATGCCGTGTGGCTATTGGTGATCATGTCTGTCCACAGCCTTCTGTCTCGTGTACTGCCAATCTTCTTATAGTCCATGCCGTGTGGTATTGGTGATCATGTCTGTCCAGACCTTCTGTCTTGTGTACTGCCAATCTTCTTATAGTCCATGCCGTGTGGCATTGGTGATCATGTCTGTCCACGGCTTTCTGTCTCCTGTACTGCCAATCTTCTTATAGTTAACGCCGTGTGGCAATGGTGATCATGTCTGTCCACAGCTTTCTGTCTTGTGTACTGCCAATCTTCTTATAGTTAACGCCGTGTGGCAATGGTGATCATGTCTGTCCACAGCTTTCTGTCTTGTGTACTGCCAATATTCTTATAGTTAACGCCGTGTGGCAATGGTGATCATGTCTGTCCACAGCTTTCTGTCTCCTGTACTGTCAATCTTTTCTGATACCGATGAGCCTCCACGATGCCATGTTGTCAAACTATCCAGCATCTTCTCTGCCGTTTTTTCCTTCTCGTGACATGCGCAAATAATTTGACTTTTTTTTTTTTTAATTTTTAATTTGTCCCGAAGTACTTCCCTGCTATAAGTCTGTGATGTGACATGGTCAGTCTAATTGTACGCCTGAATGTACGGAGGGATAGGTATCCAATCTTTCCCTCACTTAGCAGGCGATGAGTCCAGGCGTCAACATTTTCTGTCCTTTTATGATGCGAGTAACCAGTTCACTTTATGAGTTCACTTCTTTCAAGAAATCTTCATTACTATTTTTATCCATCCTACGTGTTCTCATCATTCGTACACATCTCCGCAGCGTATACGTAATTCCTCATTAACCTGCTAATTGTCCATACTTGATTTCCGTACGTCGAGGTTGGCTCGATAAAGCTTTGAAGAACTCTTGTTCTCACTTCCAGTGCCACAGATGAATAGTGTAGTGGGGATTCTTCACTTTGTGACATGTTGCTTTTGCTTGGACTATACTATGTGTGTGTGTGTATGTACAAAAATTAGACCTGGTCTCTCTTTCTCTTCTCTCTCTCTCTCTCTCTCTCTCTCTCTCTCTCTCTCTCTCTCTCTCTCTCTCTCTCTCTCTTTTTCTTTCTTTCTTTCTCTCTCGCTTTCTCTCTCAGCCTTTCTCTCTCATCCCTTTCTCTCTCTCTCTCTTTTTTTGCTTGGACTATACTATGTGTGTGTATATATACAAGAATTAGACCTGATTTCTCTCTCTTCTTTCTCTCTCTCTCTCTCTCTCTCTCTCTCTCTCTCTCTCTCTCTCTCTCTCTTCTCGCTTTCTCTCTCTCCCTTTCTGTCTCTCTCTTTTGCTTGGACTATATATATATATATATATATATATATATATATATAGATATATATATATATATATATATATATATATATATACAATTGTTGATCAGAAAGTTATGCACCACAATTATTATCTCTTTAACCGTTAATAGCATATAAATGAAATTTATTCACAATGTTCATGCACAAATGCAGAAACCATTTTTACTTCTCAACATAATCCCCATCAGTTTTAACGTCGGCTTGAAACAATAGCATATATCCCAGATCTGTACCACATTTTGTCCTGTTCTCGAAGCCATTTCTTCACTGCATTTATCATTCCCTCGTTGTCTTCTAACTTAGTCCCATGGGTATCATTCTTAAGGGGGCCCAGAAGATGGACGTCAGATGGTGCCAGGTATGGACTGTATGGTGGATGGGGCAGTACATTCCACCACATTTTGTCCATTGCTACCCTTATTAGCAATCCCCTGCTTGTAACGTACGTCATTAATATCTGCCATTTTAACGATATTGTTTCACGGTTAGAATTAGTTTACAGGAGTGCAATTTGGTATACACCTTCAAGATCAATTCGTGTGTTGACTCCCTTCCGTGACATGAGACATAAGACTGTCAATAATCTTCACGCTGTCTTCCTCTATCTCTCTTTTCACAAATCTTTCCGGATGTCACAACATGTTCCAGTTTTAGTCTTCTCATAACGTGACCAAAAAACGAGGACTGCCTCTTTCTCATGTTTGTGATAAGATGACTTTGCGGCCCAACTTCCCTTAAAACATCCTGTCACTGTCAACTGTCAAAATTCATTTACTACCAATATAGTACCTTGCGGTGTATGGCAGGGGGGTCTTTGAGCCTTATAATTAAGGCCGCCTGGCTAGTGCAGTGGCCGCGAAATATGCAGGTTAGGACTTTCTTTTTGCCCTCGACAGAAAAAAAATCCCACACCTTACCGAGGATTCGAACCCGGGTCTCCCGAAGGAGAATCCGGCGTTCTAGCCACTCTGCCAGCCGAACATCTCTAAAAAAAAGCACATCCTGATTGCTCTTTTTGGCTGTCCAACTAATTTTCAGCATTCTTCTATAAAACCACATCTCCAAGGCTTCCAGGGATTTTTTCTCCTGTTGTTAATTGTCCAGGACTCGCAACCGTATGTTAAAACTGGTTCTAAGTAACATGCAACTCTTTTCCTGACTTTCAAGGACAGTGACTTATTGCACAAAACGTTCTTTATTTGGTAGAATGCAGTTTTTGCTTGTCCTATTCTGCTCTTTATCTCAGTGATGTATCTTCCATCAGATGTTATCCATGTGCCTAAAAATCTGAATTTATGCACTTGCCCCAATATAAGAGATTATAAACTTAAATTGGTGCAATTTCAATGCTTCTATCTTTATTATTAGCTGAGATAATAGTTGTAATGCATGCGCCAACTTAGGCACGAGAGGAAAGACAAACAAAATCCTTCTGACATACAGTCGTATAAATAAAAGATGACAAAAATGTTCCTTGGCTTGAATAATGAGACGACTCTCTCTCTCTCTCTCTCTCTCTCTCTCTCTCTCTCTCTCTCTCTCTCTCTCTCTCTCTCTCTCTCTCTCTCTCTCTCTCTCTCTCTCTCTCCCGCCCCCCCCCCCCCATATAACTAATATACATGCAGATCTGTCCTGCAAGACAAGCATCTACTACACATTTCTATCCTCGGTTACCTTACTAAAGCCATAATT
>JACEFZ010009785.1:725000-810000 GCA_014155875.1 Cepaea nemoralis | reverse complement strand
GTAGTAGCTTGAAACAGATACGGTCGGCTCAAATGTTAAAACAAACACAGACAGTCTCCATTGAACACCGCAGGCAGTGAAAAGTTTCCCCAGACACCGGTTGTTAACAAGCAGATTTGGGCAAGACGATATCCTTGAACCTGACCTAGACAGACACTACCTCATCTTTAAGACATACTACATTAAGACAAGACTAGACTTTAACCAGCGACTCACGACAAAATCGATACACTTCGGTTTCTAGGGGGGACTGCGCGAAGTATTAAGTAACCGAGAGTACCGTGAACAAATAGCGATATCGCAAGAAAAGAAAGAAGAAAGTTGCTTCGTAGTAATTGTTAAAAAATGAAAACGAAAAGCAATATTTTGATTGAGAACACTGGCAGAAAGGTTTGTTGCGATCACAACAGTATTTATCTGTGCCGCGAGAGGTCAGCGTGGCAGAATGAATCAGAGAGCTCGCTCTTAGACTTCCGGTGTGCTGACGCCGAGGTAGCGGATACAACTCCTACACCGGTCAGTTGGACTAAACTGTTGACTTCTCGTCCTTGACTTAGGGACGTAAATTACACCTACCTAAGAATTCTGAGTGGGTTGGCCTGATGGCCAGAGACACTGATAATAGGGAAAGCTATCTTACACGCAAAAATCAGCCCAGCGTGAACTACACTCGAGTTCAAAGCAAACCTACAGGAAACAAATCTTGCACACATACATGCCGAAGTTGGACGCTCTAACATTGATTGTGCATAACCACGTTTTACGGAACCCCCCACCCAACCAACCAATCGAAAGAGTGAATCAAGGAAAACACTAGAAGTAGAATCGGTCAAGCTTTACTAGAACATAACCATAAGTGGCAAAATGAACGTTGCGGCTAAAACCAACGTCAGTACTTTTTAAAAGTTGCATATCCTTTACAGGACGTTGCAGTCAACACCAGCACTTTACTGCCGTTGTTGATGTCTTGGCAAGTTTTGCTTTCACTAGTTTTGCCATTGCTTTCTGAACGACCGGCTCCCATACCAACACGTTAAAACTAGCGAGACACGGTCTGCTGCCAAATCTGTCCTCGCTGTGTTTTGAACGTGGGTAATCGGCTTTACTACTTGCGTCTGCAGCGCCATCGCCACGGAGTGTCGTCAGTATACAAAGATCAAATATACACTGACACAACTACATGGAAAAATCTACATGAAAAAAAAATATATAAAGATTACTCGTCTGTCGTGAGGAGCAGTCTTGCTCCCCTCGAATAAGGAACGAAGAGGAAGAAGAAGAAAAAGAAGAAGAAGAAGAAGAAGATGAAGAAGAAGAAGAAGATTAATTGATTGATTGATTGATTGATTGATTTAGGAACCGACATCACAGCATTCGGGACATTCCCATAAGCGCTCCGTCTCCATCCTCAGCAGCCAGCGAAGAGTTCCAACACCAATAGTTCCAGTAGCAATCTGATTATATGTCCGTCTCGCCTTTCCTCCGAGCTCCGAGCGTCGGCCAGATCCCCTCGTCACACCTCGTTGTCTCATTCTTACCAGACCATTGGTGCTCCATCTGCTCCTCCGAGGTGTACACGTGCTCCCACAAGGCCGCAACCACGTCTGAAGAAGATTAAGAAGAAGAAGAAGAAGAAGAAGAAGAAGAAGAAGAAGAAGAAGAAGAAGAAGAAGAAGAAGAAGAAGAAGAAGAAGAAAAAGAAGAAGAAGAAGAAAAAGAAGAAGAAGAAGAAGAAGAAAAAGAAGAAGAAGAAGAAGAAGAAAAAGAAGAAGAAGAAGAAAAAGAAGAAAAAGAAGAAGAAGAAAAAGAAAAAGAAGAAGAAGAAAAGGAAAAAGAAGAAGAAGAAGAAGATATAATAATAATATAGTATGTTACGTCTGCCTTTAGTCCAGCAAACAGCAGACGTGATTCCTCGCCATCATCTGTGATCTTGGCTTTCATTCATTATTCACGTGCCAGACAAAGCGTGTCAAACATGCACGCCAGGGCAGATGTCAAGGATTATGTACGAAAGATTAATGAATGGACTCAGCGTCAGCCTACTACAATGGGGATTTCCGGGATCGAATCCTGCGTAGAGTGTCTCATGGGTGTTTGGTCAGATCAACACAGCGTGTCTGTGCGTGTGTTCCAGGTACTTTCATCATCATCAAGTTTCGTGGGCGATTATGCTATTGCATAGATCTCCCGTGTGATAAAGGAAAGGTAATATACATACATATCATTTGTTGTGGAGCATTTACGGCCAATTAAATATCATCACAAATATATTCATATGTACTGATAGGCACTTAAAGAAGATGATGAAAATATACACGGATGAAGTGACCAGTTCACTTATCGGTCCCTGTGCTGATGTATTTCCGTGTATTGTGCAAGAGTGGCGATTGATCTATAAAAATGTGGGTCTACCATCACCTGTCCAATGCGCCTGTCCTGAATCTACGGGTTAACAATAAGCAGTACCACAACACGGGCGAGAGACGGCAACAACAGAACAGTACCACAACACGGGCGAGAGACGGCAACAACAGAACACAAATGCTATTCACTACAATGGGAACAACAAAGCGACCGCACACAATACTCTTCTTTATTAACAGTAAACGGTGCTCACATAGAAGGAATCAACGTCTCCAGGGTCTAGTCTCCCAAATGTTAATGTAAACATACACACAGGAGAAATCACGCATACTGACTAATGCCTCTCTCGGTACAAACAGCAACACGGTCATCCAAATGTTGCCTCTACCTCTATCGATAAGCATTCTTATCAACTTACACACACTCCATAGACAACTTACGTAACGTAATACTAAAACACGGAGTATTGCTTCCTATGCTAAGAATATGGAACTATCTAAAACATAATTAATAGCGAACCTAATACTCTACAATGTAAACTAACTCTAACACTCAAACCTACCTATCATCAACCACTTTCTAACTCACCCTTGTTCCGTTTTGTCCCCTACAGGATCGTGCGCACGCAATACGAAACGATCCGTGTGCAAAACAAGCACGTAGTGACCTGTCATAAACTGTTACTACTGTGTATTTGTAATATGTCTAATCTTTAAGTCTCCTTTTCTCTTCTATGAAATAGTCAAAATATGTAATACAGAGGCCGGCTCCATGGCCGAGAGGTTAGCAGCTTTCTCCGCTAACCCCGAATACTCTCGCCACGTGACGCGCCGAGTAGTTCGAATTGCAAAAGTGACTTATGAGAGTATGGAGCCGGTCGCTCAGAAAGTCGTGGCGTGCTGATGAGCGTAATCTAGCCTAGGAATCGCAATATCCTGAAACAGGATGGAAACGCGGGAAAAAAATGTAATACAGAGCTGTGACAGCGCCCTATGGCGGGTACAGGTGTCATTTACTTATTGTTCTTACCATAAACCCATAATATTATATACAACTATAGGAAAGAGACAAACAGCTTTCTTTAATCACGTGATGAGAAGAGAGGCATTGGAGGACATCATGACAACTGGAAATATCAGTGGGAAAAGAGGCAGGCCAGCTGGCAAAACACATGATGATGATGGTGGTGGTGGTGATGATGATGATGATAGTGATGATGATGATGATGATAAATCCAATACGCCTCAAGGCATGATAACCAGGCCCTTTGCTTACCTACTCTCTAACCTTAATCCTAGTAAGCTTCGAGGCTTGTAAAATTCTCCATTATTCTTACATTTTAGAAATTGAGTGCTATTGAGGACATTTCCATTTTTATATTGGGACATATTCTTCAGACTGTGAAATCGGGTTGAAAACACCAGTTCAACTTCTACATATTCACGCTAACGCTTGTCCGACCCCAGACGGCTAGATTGTCCAATAATTATCTCAGTCTTAAGTGCAATTTCGTGTCACGTCCCGACCTGGGACTTTTGAATAAGAGCATCTCGTCTGGCTTGGCATCATTTAAATCCGTGCTGAAATATGGTTTTTAATACAGGGAAGATAAACATACATCTGGGGTTTCTTCCGAGCGCTAGGTCGGGTGTTGTTGATGTAATGAAGGGAAGTATGTGTGAGTTCAAATTGCTTTACATCTTCTTCGAGTGACGATTTGGTGCAGAAATTGGCAGTTATGGCTCTCCAAACCTTTTTTGTTACTTAATATATTATGGAAATTATATTTGTTTATCATTATCACCAGCATCGTGATTATCGTTATGAAGTGCATCTCCGCATTCATGATGGATGTCTTGTGTCTGCAAAACTGCCAGCTCTTGTCCTGACTACGAGCAGTTTAATCACGGAGGTCATGGCAGTAACAAAGGCACTAACGTGGCTTGAAACACAGGCGTTCATCCAGGCATGTTTTCTGAGCGACTCCATGCGCGAGCAGGCAATGGAAGATTCTTAACAGTTCTGCCCCAATCCATGTCGTGAAAGCTCACGAGATCCGCGTGTGTTGCACATCAGACTCATCGTGTAAATGATTACATCTTCCTTGGAAGCATTTTCAAAAAATTAGTGTATGTACGTCTCACTCGGGGATCAGTGTGGCTGGGAGGATAAGAACGCTCGCTCTTGAACTTTCTGTACGCTGATAGCGGGTAGTGGGTTCTTTCTCTACATCGGTGGGTTCTTTCCCTACATCTTTCCCAAATCTTTTCCTACATCTTTCCCTACATATATCCCTAATATTTCCCTACACATATCCCTACATCTTTCCCTACATATATCCCTAAATCTTTCCCTACATCTTTCCCAAATCTTTTCCTACATCTTTCCCTACATATATCCCTAAATTTTCCCTACATATATCCCTCCATCTTTCCCTACATATATCCCTAAATCTTTCCCTACATCTTTCCCTACATCTTTCCCTACATCTTTCCCTAAATCTTTCCCTTATATTTTCCTACATCGTTCCCTAATCTTTCCCTAACATTTAAACGTTGACTTCCCGTTAAGAAATCTATGCTAAACTACAGAACGTAAACTTATCTAGAAAACCAAGCTGGCGTTGAAAGCAACGTCCTGCAAAGGACACAGAGCATAAAAAAGAACCCCTCTCTCACTGACCATCCGATTTTGATGTTTGCATTCTCTGTCCAGTCAAAAGCAGATAGAAATAGATGCAGCTCACCAATCTGGCACTGGCATCCGTTCTCGGGAGGTCCTGTGTCCTTAAATGAACACACTGTTGAATAAAGTCTTCGGCCTGACCCATCCAAGATTGCCGCCTTTTCAACTTGCAAACATTTTGTCTCCGAATCGCATTATGCAGAGGATGTTTGCCGGCGTTGACTCCAAGTTATACACTTGCACGGTACATCCTTGTTCTGTCCCACATGGTTGGAAAGTCTAGTAGCTAGCGCAATGCCTCGCATTTCACATCTTTTGTGCACTCAGGTTAAAAAAACAAACAAACAAACAAACGTATCAACAGAATAAGAGTTAGAAAAGTCAGATTGAAATGATAACATACGATCGATAGAGTACCCACAAGCCACGAGACTGATCAATATTCCAGAAATATCCATGTAATGTAAATAACATCAGTCCATATTAAGAAGTCTTCTACTTATTTGCCTTTATCTTCGGCAATCATGTATCGACAGTTTGAACTCTTTTCGTAATCGCTCTAGGCTTTCTTGAGTAATCGATAACGCCCGTCCCAATCCACCAGCCATTTTTGTCTATTTTGGAACAGGTTTTATTTCATGAATTATATTTAATGTTTAGTGAACCGATTACCGGGGGTGTCCTGTGTAGAAGCGAAAGTTCATATTATTCTGTCTTCGCGTTGTGTATGGGTCAAATAGACTGGGCTGGTAGGTAATGATTTGTCACGATCAATGGCGACATTTGCTTCATCAGATAGGTTGTTATGGCGTCTGTCTGTGTTGGGTTGTGTTGTTGGAGTCTGTCTGTGTTTGGTTGTGTTGTTGGAATCTGTCTGTGTTGGGTTGTGTTGTTGGAATCTGTCTGTGTTGGGTTGTGTTGTTGGAATCTGTCTGTGTTGGGTTGTGTTGTTGGAATCTGTCTGTGTTGGGTTGTGTTGTTGGTGTCTGTCTGTGTTGGGTTGTGTTGTTGGTGTCTGTCTGTGTTGGGTTGTGTTGTTGGTGTCTGTCTGTGTTGGGTTGTGTTGTTGGTGTCTGTCTGTGTTGGGTTGTGTTGTTGGAATCTGTCTGTGTTGGGTTGTGTTGTTGGAATCTGTCTGTGTTTGGTTGTGTTGTTGGAGTCTGTCTGTGTTTGGTTGTGTTGTTGGAGTCTGTCTGTGTTGGGTTGTGTTGTTGGCGTCTGTCTGTGTTTGGTTGTGTTGTTGGCGTCTGTCTGTGTTTGGTTGTGTTGTCTGTCTGTGTTGGGTTGTGTTGTTGGAATCTGTCTGTGTTGGGTTGTGTTGTTGGTGTCTGTCTGTGTTGGGTTGTGTTGTTGGTGTCTGTCTGTGTTGGGTTGTGTTGTTGGTGTCTGTCTGTGTTGGGTTGTGTTGTTGGTGTCTGTCTGTGTTGGGTTGTGTTGTTGGTGTCTGTCTGTGTTGGGTTGTGTTGTTGGTGTCTGTCTGTGTTGGGTTGTGTTGTTGGTGTCTGTCTGTGTTGGGTTGTGTTGTTGGTGTCTGTCTGTGTTGGGTTGTGTTGTTGGTGTCTGTCTGTGTTGGGTTGTGTCGTTGGTGTCTGTCTGTGTTGGGTTGTGTTGTTGGTGTCTGTCTGTGTTGGGTTGTGTTGTTGGTGTCTGTCTGTGTTGGGTTGTGTTGTTGGTGTCTGTCTGTGTTGGGTTGTGTTGTTGGTGTCTGTCTGTGTTGGGTTGTGTTGTTGGTGTCTGTCTGTGTTTGGTTGTGTTGTTGGTGTCTGTCTGTGTTTGGTTGTGTTGTTGGTGTCTGTCTGTGTTTGGTTGTGTTGTTGGTGTCTGTCTGTGTTTGGTTGTGTTGTTGGTGTCTGTCTGTGTTTGGTTGTGTTGTTGGTGTCTGTCTGTGTTTGGTTGTGTTGTTGGCGTCTGTCTGTGTTTGGTTGTGTTGTCTGTCTGTGTTGGGTTGTGTTGTTGGAGTCTGTCTGTGTTTGGTTGTGTTGTTGGAGTCTGTCTGTGTTTGGTTGTGTTGTTGGAGTCTGTCTGTGTTTGGTTGTGTTGTTGGAGTCTGTCTGTGTTTGGTTGTGTTGTTGGAGTCTGTCTGTGTTTGGTTGTGTTGTTGGAGTCTGTCTGTATTAGGTTGTGTTGTTGGAGTCTGTATGTATTAGGTTGTGTTGTTGGTGCCTGACTATGTTAGGTTGTGTTGTTGGTGCCTGCCTATGTTAGGTTGTGTTGTTGGTGTCTGCCTATGTTAGGTTGTGTTGTTGGTGTCTGCCTATGTTAGGTTGTGTTGTTGGTGTCTGCCTATGTTAGGTTGTGTTGTTGGAGTATGTCTGTATTAGGTTGTGTTGTTGGCGCCTGCCTATGTTAGGTTGTGTTGTTGGTGTCTGCCTATGTTAGGTTGTGTTGTTGGAGTATGTCTGTATTAGGTTGTGTTGTTGGTGCCTGCCTATGTTAGGTTGTGTTGTTGGTGTCTGCCTATGTTAGGTTGTGTTGTTGGAGTATGTCTGTATTAGGTTGTGTTGTTGGCGCCTGCCTATGTTAGGTTGTGTTGTTGGTGTCTGCCTATGTTAGGTTGTGTTGTTGGAGTCTGTCTGTGTTTGGTTGTGTTGTTGGAGTCTGTCTGTGTTAGGTTGTGTTGTTGGTGTCTGCCTATGTTAGGTTGTGTTGTTGGAGTCTGTCTGTGTTAGGTTGTGTTGTTGGTGTCTGCCTATGTTAGGTTGTGTTGTTGGAGTCTGTCTGTGTTAGGTTGTGTTGTTGGTGTCTGCCTATGTTAGGTTGTGTTGTTGGAGTCTGTCTGTGTTAGGTTGTGTTGTTGGTGTCTGCCTATGTTAGGTTGTGTTGTTGAAGCCTGTCTGTGTTAGGTTGTGTTGTTGGAGTCTGTCTGTGTTAGGTTGTGTTGTTGGAGTCTGTCTGTGTTAGGTTGTGTTGTTGGAGTCTGTCTGTGTTAGGTTGTGTTGTTGGAGTCTGTCTGTGTTAGGTTGTGTTGTTGGTGTCTGTCTGTGTTAGGTTGTGTTGTTGGTGTCTGTCTGTGTTAGGTTGTGTTGTTGGTGTCTGTCTGTGTTAGGTTGTGTTGTTGGAGTCTGTCTGTGTTAGGTTGTGTTGTTGGTGTCTGTCTGTGTTAGGTTGTGTTGTTGGAGTCTGTCTGTGTTAGGTTGTGTTGTTGGAGTCTGTCTGTGTTAGGTTGTGTTGTTGGTGTCTGTCTGTGTTAGGTTGTGTTGTTGGTGTCTGTCTGTGTTAGGTTGTGTTGTTGGAGTCTGTCTGTGTTAGGTTGTGTTGTTGGTGTCTGTCTGTGTTAGGTTGTGTTGTTGGTGTCTGTCTGTGTTAGGTTGTGTTGTTGGAGTCTGTCTGTGTTAGGTTGTGTTGTTGGAGTCTGTCTGTGTTAGGTTGTGTTGTTGGAGTCTGTCTGTGTTAGGTTGTGTTGTTGGAGTCTGTCTGTGTTAGGTTGTGTTGTTGGAGTCTGTCTGTGTTAGGTTGTGTTGTTGGAGTCTGTCTGTGTTAGGTTGTGTTGTTGGAGTCTGTCTGTGTTAGGTTGTGTTGTTGGAGTCTGTCTGTGTTAGGTTGTGTTGTTGGTGTCTGTCTGTGTTAGGTTGTGTTGTTGGAGTCTGTCTGTGTTAGGTTGTGTTGTTGGAGTCTGTCTGTGTTAGGTTGTGTTGTTGGAGTCTGTCTGTGTTAGGTTGTGTTGTTGGAGTCTGTCTGTGTTAGGTTGTGTTGTTGGAGTCTGTCTGTGTTAGGTTGTGTTGTTGGAGTCTGTCTGTGTTAGGTTGTGTTGTTGGAGTCTGTCTGTGTTAGGTTGTGTTGTTGGTGTCTGTCTGTGTTAGGTTGTGTTGTTGGAGTCTGTCTGTGTTAGGTTGTGTTGTTGGAGTCTGTCTGTGTTAGGTTGTGTTGTTGGTGTCTGTCTGTGTTAGGTTGTGTTGTTGGTGTCTGTCTGTGTTAGGTTGTGTTGTTGGAGTCTGTCTGTGTTAGGTTGTGTTGTTGGAGTCTGTCTGTGTTAGGTTGTGTTGTTGGTGTCTGCCTATGTTAGGTTGTGTTGTTGGAGTCTGTCTGTGTTAGGTTGTGTTGTTGGTGTCTGCCTATGTTAGGTTGTGTTGTTGGAGTCTGTCTGTGTTAGGTTGTGTTGTTGGTGTCTGTCTATGTTAGGTTGTGTTGTTGGAGTCTGTCTGTGTTAGGTTGTGTTGTTGGTGTCTGTCTATGTTAGGTTGTGTTGTTGGAGTCTGTCTGTGTTAGGTTGTGTTGTTGGTGTCTGTCTATGTTAGGTTGTGTTGTTGGAGTCTGTCTATGTTAGGTTGTGTTGTTGGTGTCTGTCTATGTTAGGTTGTGTTGTTGGAGTCTGTCTGTGTTAGGTTGTGTTGTTGGAGCCTGTCTGTGTTAGGTTGTGTTGTTGGAGTCTGTCTATGTTAGGTTGTGTTGTTGGTGTCTGTCTATGTTAGGTTGTGTTGTTGGAGTCTGTCTGTGTTAGGTTGTGTTGTTGGTGTCTGCCTATGTTAGGTTGTGTTGTTGGAGTCTGTCTATGTTAGGTTGTGTTGTTGGAGTCTGTCTGTGTTAGGTTGTGTTGTTGGTGTCTGTCTATGTTAGGTTGTGTTGTTGGTGTCTGCCTATGTTAGGTTGTGTTGTTGGTGTCTGTCTGTGTTAGGTTGTGTTGTTGGTGTCTGTCTATGTTAGGTTGTGTTGTTGGTGTCTGTCTATGTTAGGTTGTGTTGTTGGAGTCTGTCTGTGTTAGGTTGTGTTGTTGGTGTCTGTCTATGTTAGGTTGTGTTGTTGGAGTCTGTCTGTGTTAGGTTGTGTTGTTGGTGTCTGCCTATGTTAGGTTGTGTTGTTGGAGCCTGTCTGTGTTTGGTTGTGTTGTTGGAGTCTGTCTGTGTTAGGTTGTGTTGTTGGCGCCAGCCTGTGTTAGGTTGTGTTGTTGGAGCCTGTCTGTGTTAGGTTGTGTTGTTGGAGTCTGTCTGTGTTAGGTTGTGTTGTTGGAGCCTGTCTGTGTTAGGTTGTGTTGTTGGAGTCTGTCTGTGTTAGGTTGTGTTGTTGGAGTCTGTCTATGTTAGGTTGTGTTGTTGGCGCCAGCCTATGTTAGGTTGTGTTGTTGGAGCCTGTCTATGTTAGGTTGTGTTGTTGAAGCCTGCCTATGTTAGGTTGTGTTGTTGGAGTATGTCTGTGTTAGGTTGTGTTGTTTGAGCCTGTCTGTATTAGGTTGTGTTGTTGTTGGTGAGGAATAAAGACTAGGAAATAGGAGGTTTAGGAAGAGAGGGAAGCAGATAAAAAGCAGTAGAAGGAAAAGAAAATGAAGAAGACAAAGCAAGAAAAAGAAGAAATAAAATAAGACGAAGACATAAGATGATGAAGAATTTTTTTTTTTTTTAATATATATCCTTTACAGGACATCGCTGTCAACATCAGCATCTTTCAGCTGATTGTTGATTTCTTGGCAAGATTATGCTCAGTAGTTTGCCATTGCTTTCTGGGCGGCCGGCTCACATACCCCGTAAGTTACCGACGCGATTCGAACCACTGCTGATTCTCACCGTTACTTACGAGAGTATACGAGATTACGGAGAAAAGTCGCTAATCTTTGAGCCAGGAAGCCGGCTAGATGATGAAGAAGGAAAAGGATAGGAGGAAGCGAAGAGGAGGAGAAGAAGAAGAAGAAGAACAACAACAACAGAACCATAACCCGAAAATAGTTTGGCAACAAACTAATTAAGCATCGCCTCTGCTGCTTATATCAAACATATCACAGCCTCCAGCATAGACTTAACTAAACATTTTATTGCGCAACTTTAACAAAATACAGACAGTTTTGATTTCAATTGCAGCCTAATTACAACTTACGACAGATCGCATTGATTTTGACGCTTTCATTTCAACATGTCTTCAAATCAAGTTTCTCTCCCAACGATCAACATTTCCAGTCGATCTATATAAATAACACTAGATTTGGCTTAAAGCCATTTTATTTTCTCCGAAGGAAGATAAATGCGTGAAATGTGTTCGAATATATTTTCTTATATTTACCTCAAATTGAACTGTGTTAAAAAACATGAGTCTAAATTTGATTCGAAAATCTAGACGGCGACAAGAACTGTTTTAAAAATCGATAATTTCACGAATTTTTATAGAAAGAGATTCTGTGTCTCAGAAACAGTTCGGGATTTTCGTACCGGGTGTTTTCTCTGATTGTGAAATTAATTTTTGCTCTGTAGGTAGAAAACTATACTGGTGTTGAAGTATTTAAGTATTTCTTGACTGTGTGGTTTGGAATAGTTTGTAATATGTAAGCCGTCAGTTGGTTTCATTTAAATATTGCGAATTCTCGCGGTTGAGAAGTTTGCTTTCGGTATGGCTGTGTGGTGTTGCAAAGTGAAGCTATTTGTTTGTTTCTTTGGTGAGTACACTATGTTAAATAATATTTCACTTAACGAATCACTGTTTCTTTGCTTATTTGATAAGAAAATATGTTAAACAATGTTTCACTTTACTAATTCATTGTTTGCTTAGTTGGTGAGTAGAATATGTTAAACAATGTTTAGCTGATTCAGTGCCAAACAATAAACAAGTTTGGACTAAACATTGTAAACGGTCAAATTAACAAGCATATCATGTAAGTATATATTCACTGTGCGTTAAATTTGCGGAAGAAACCGCGAAACGAAACAAACAAACACGATGGCCCTAGTATGGCGATATACCGCCTTTCTGGCCAAATAGGAAGTCACATATTGCGAGATATTATCCTTCGGCACTGGATCAGTTAAATTAATCAGTTCATTGTTACAAGATGGGGCGGGTTGTTCGTTCAGTCGACATGTGACTTCTCATTCTGCACCGGTGTTAAAGAATGTTTCAGTTAACTCTTTAGCCATAAGATGGACCCGATTCTCCGTTTAGTCCAGGTGTGGGAAACCTTGTTTCTGCGAATGACCATTTGGGCATTTATATCATCATTCGCGAGCCATGCACAATTATCATCCCGCCTATTATGACGGATAGGCTGTTGAGCTGTTAAGGTATCTGGAGTGATTTTGCTTCTGTCCACGGTTTACTTATGCAATTTTCTCATATTGGACTGGTAGTAAATGTTTCCGTCACACAGTTACTGAGTTGAGTGTGTGGAGCGACACTGTGATCTGTGGATTTCGTGTGGAATGCTTTTACATATGTCCGCGGTTGTTTGTATTGTGAATTGCATGTTCGGAAAAATGGCGGACGACTGGTTGCTGAGCTAGCTGATTTTGCCTTATGCAGTAATATGTGTGCAACTGTTGGTTTTCTAGTGACTGCCGCTTCTATAGACGACGAGCTGTAATTTTACTGGAAGCTGTTGTGTTGGCATTCTGGCAGTGGCCTTATCCGTGTATGCCTTTGCTTACTGTTGATTTGTCGTGACTGCTATCTGTTCCACTTTTCACAGGAGACAGTAAGGAGCATTTTGTGTGATATTCACTGGCACAAGAACGGAGCATTATAGAATTATCCTTTACCTTGAAGTTGTAACCGTCATTAGCGACGAACGACTACCACAAGTATCAACTTAAAAAATGTGCCTGCTATATTTGGTCACACATTTAATTAACTCATCCCTAATGTGACGGCTGGAACTGCTTCCCTTTAGTGAGGTGTGTGATTTTGGCTGGTTATTATTGACATTGCTATTCGCAGTTGCTTTTCCACGTTTGCGTCGGTAATTCTGGAGTGCAGCCCAGTCTTTGCGATGGTTACTTTTGAAAATAATTGCTCGCAGCAGTAAGTTGTTCCCGACATAGATGTATATTTCAGTGTACGTTCTCCTTAAAGTGGGGATTAGTCATTGCTTATATAACGTTGATAAAACATATGCAGTGAGAGATTGTTGTATCAAGCAATGGGGGATTATGACAATTATGTACTCTCGTGTGTCCTGTCTATACCCGTGATGAACGCCCAATGATTGTCTCACACAATTTACGTTATTATTATGACTTACTTAATATACATTTATGTTGTAAAGCAAAACAAAACAATTTCCTAGATTTATTGAATTTCGATTCCCGCCCGCGGTTACCTTGATTTCGCGGGACTTCGAGGGCTCGGGGACAGTCGTTCCCCGTCCTTGAGTTAGTCGAAATATGAATTTTCCAAACCTCACCGGTGTTTGACAGCACCTGCCGTCTTGACAGACGATAGTTTTCACAATGGGGTTATAGCACAAAGCCTGGTCTGAATTTAGAGACCATGTCTTGCCCATGCATCTCACAGAAACTGCTGGATCAGCAAAGTACTACTCTAACGGTCCGCGTGTGGGATCTTCCATCCTAAACTATTTGCAGGCCAAGGCTTAGGACCTAGTCTGCCCTGCCATGACATTTAGTCTTTAGGTTGCATTTCCTCGCACTATTGTAAGGCGCGTACCCTCCTAATTACGCTCCTCCTCTCAAAGTCGAAGTACACTTGTTCCTTCAGCTTCGAATCCCGGTCGGTAGCTATAGCTTTCAAATGGTATGCTGTCTAGTGCGTCCTCTAGTCTCTACTTCCTTCTTGTCCTTCTGTGAGCGCAAAATAATACTATATGTGCTTATTTATGTAAATGTCAAAACCGTTTTGGGGTGTCAGGTTTGGTGAGCGCCGCCCAACATTCGGTACTAACAGAATGCAGGAGTACCGTCTACTTGTCATACGGTAGCTCAGTCATAACTGACCAAACCTTGACTTCTTCTCCGGTGTTGAAGAATGGTTTCATTAACCTGTTATTTAGAAAACCATGAGGCAATGTGTGTTCGTTAAATTTATATGTACTTTTTCTAATCATATCGGAGTTAAGAACGTTTACATTAACCCGTTAGCTAGAACAAGATAAGGCTGTTTGTTCGTTTCGTTGTGGGAATTCTCTTGTAGCGTCGCGTTAAAGAACATGTACATTAATTCATTAGATAGGCAGGACGGTTATTCTGTTAGTAATATGTTTTTATTTTAAAAGGGGAGGGGAAGTTTTTAAGATAAGAGGGTCGACTTCACTGCACTGAGTTTTATCACATAGGGCTCGGCCTCTTCATGCAGAGCTGTCTGCCGAAAGCGTCGCTCAGAGCACGAACTCAGCAGCTCCAGTGATGACCCCCAGTGCTTCCCAAAAAATTGCATCCGTTAACCGAATGACGAATTCCGAAAATGAACCTTCGAAGCGCCAGGACGGTGGTTTGACCACTTAGCCGCGGAGGCCACCTTATTGTCATTAAATTCTCAGACTGCACCGGGGTTACAGAACGTTTCAAATAACCCAGTAGCAAGACCTTCATTAGGCTGAATATTCATTTAGTTGATATGTGAATTATTTCACTGATTCTTCGCGGAAGAATAATATATCGCCAAAGATGACCTTCCATCTGGACAGAAGGACCATATAATGCCTTACTAAGGTCATCGTGTTACTTGTTTTGTTTCCTAGTATCTCCCGCAATTGCAATGCTCAGTGAATGGCAATTTACATTATCATACTCGTTTATGTGATTGTAAACAATGTTTGATCCAAACCGACTGTTTGTCTGGCACGTAACTGCGCCCGTAACCCCCTCGCCACGGAAGATTAGTAGGGAAAACCTAACAGTTCACATCCACATCCAGGAGAAAGCCTAACAGTTCAAATCCACATCCAGGGGGAGTTTTTTAATTGACCTGGTCTTCCAGGTCGGACCCAGTTTTAAATGGCTGCCAGGAAATGGCGTGGGCAGTGATGGCGACAGATGGGATACTGATTATAGTAATAATGTGGTAGTAGTAATGTAGGGTAATTACCCTACATTACTACTTGTGGTGCCCGGTTATAGACCAACCCGCTCTAGGGGTCATCAGTTAGTTTCCCATCGGCTGCTTTCACTGCCCAAGACATTTCTGCTACCCATATCAAGCTGGGTTTACCTCGGAGCTCCGAGCAATTTTACAATTTCGACTCCATGCGAATTCGGACCCATGCTGGGCTAGCAGTCAAGCGTCTAGCCACTACACCACGGCTGACATATACTCAGATGTTGTTGTTGCCTTCCACTGATGCCGTTTGGCGTCGTGGGGAGGGGTAGATGAAGTTCCAGCGCCTGTGACTAGCGCCTGTCTTCCAATTTCCTCCACATTCACGCGCAGTGCTATTCTAACATTAAGTAAATTTAAAGACAGATGCCACAGACAATATATTGCACAGTTTATTGCCTGGCATATTTCGCTGCACCTCTCAGGTGCAAATTGTAGGGTTGTATATCATGTGACGTGAGTAAATGAATCTTACTTCAGCTGAAACAATTAAAACACATAGTCACAGGTGTTATTCCAATTTGGAACCATTTACTCACTTCATATGATATATGCACCTGACGAGATGCAGCGAAATATGCCAGGCAATAAATCGTGCAGTATATTGTTTATGGCTTCTGTGTTTTAATTCACTAAGGGACTACACTGTTTTGCATCAAGTAAATTCTTTACTGGTTTGCACGATCTGTCATATGTTCCTCTTTTCGGGTGTACCATTACCCCTATACCGTCCAACCGCAAAGAGAGTATATCAGGGTATATCCCTGGCACAATTTAATTAATAATCCTGTGACTGAGCCAGCCACAAAAAGAAGTTGACGACGGTTTTACCCACACAGGATATTAATTTGAAGATGATTGTTGTCCAAAGAGTGTACCTTATTCGCTGATATCCTTTATATTTGCTACAACCACCATGTCACACTTACGGAGAGAGACGGAAGCCGTCTGATAGTTTTTTTGCCTCGTCGTGATTCAGTCGGCCGTTGCCTCGGGACATTCAGTATATCTGCAACATGGAAAGGGGAAAACACCAACTTCCGAAGAACACAATCACGCGTGACAGTTCATCTTGTAACAGATATTGCAAGAATTAATAAATCTATTTATTTTCCAGATGGAGTGCCTCTCGCCGAACAATCTCAACGCCCAACATATTTGTATGTAACTGTTAACATCGTTTCCACTTTTCACATTCATTAATACAAAACCCTTCTGTCTCCTCTTACCGGTCTTCCATCCCACCTTTCATGTTATTGTGTAACTTTCGGTCGCAGCTCTTGCTCTTTATTGCGCTCGCTCGCTTTGAACTCAAGCGTAGTCCATACACGTGCTATTACTTCTAGTTCACTGGACTGATATTTGCGTGCGGATTCGTTTTCCTTATTATCAGTGTCTCTAGCCATCAGGTGAACCCACTCCGACTTCATAGGTACTTGTAGTTTACGTCCCCAAGTCGAGGACAAGAAGTCAACATTTTAGTCCAGCTGTGTTGGTGTAAGGATTGAACTTGCTACCTCGACATCAGCATACCGGAATTTTATGAGCAAATGCTTGTAACCATTCGGCCAAGCCGACCTCCAACGCTTGCTATAATTAAATCTAATAAGACAAGATGGAGAAAACTATTATGCATAGTTCTGTTTATTCGTGGTTGCGGGCTGTTGCTTTGTCGAGACTTCTGTCTGTTCCACTTTTCACATGGGGCAGTTAGGAGCATTTTGTGTGATATTCACTGGCACAGGAACGGAGCTTAATGTAGCGACCCTTAGCCGTGAAGTTGGAATTGCCTGCAACTAACTGACTAGCTAATCTGTTTATTTGCAGATGAGCAACCGACGAAATGACAGCTTCCGCCTGGCTGTAGAAAGCAGAGACCATGACCCGTGGAGCAGACCCTTGTGTCTGAATGATACAACCTACCTCACCTGCTTCCAGAAAATGGTATGTTCCAACCTTTAGCCTAATGTAACGTCAAGTTAGTTACATGTCCGTTACATGACGTCGTAGTCGATCCCAGCATTTATTGGTTATTTGTGATATTCTATGCAAATTTATATTAAATAGTTTTCCATTGCTTTCTTAACGGTCTACGCTAATACTATTATGGAAATCAACGCAAAGTGATCTTCTCCCAAATCGCTGTAACAGACTTCTAACCCAATATGTCGGGTATGTGAAATTGTGATCGCTACCCCCACGCTACAGACCACAACAATGTAATATCAAATGTATCTTTTAATTAATTAGTACAGAAGAACCTTTAAACAAATCACAGCGAAATAAAATAAGTATGCTGAAATTTCGCGAAGAAACCACTTTCAACAAGTACACTATCTTACATTCCAAGGGATCTTATTCAATGGAGTTTTTAGCAGTCCGTCTGAGTTAATGACCTTTACCGTTAAAGTCAAGGTAAAACATCGTTACCAATGACCAAGTCCTACAAGATACACACGAAAACCGTAAACTGCTTAGATAAATTAGACGTAGACAGTCAAAATATTTTTTGAGGAAAGTTATGAGAAGAAATAAACTCGAGAGCTTGATTAAAACTGACAAGATTGAGGGGACAAGAACAAAGGGAATGCAGAGAGATAAATATCTAGCTGGTTTGACCACATGTTGTTTGTCCATCAAGAATGATGATGACCATTCATTTCATCCAGTGGGGTTGACAGTATGGAGCCGTGAGTTCTAAGATGGCTGATAAGGCCTATTTTCGCTCGAAATGTTCTTTGACGATGTGGACAAAGAATGCTTGACGTTTCTGGAGGAGGATTTTCTGCAGTGGTTTTTCTGTCCTGCCTTTTCTTCACAGCTCTTGCAGTCCTGGTTGCCTCACAAGTGACTGCACCCTTGCGTAATGATGCACGCCACGAATTTCGGTCTCTGGCTGCAGCCTCCCAGGTGTCATGATGAATTCCAAAAGCATTCAGTGAGATTTTCAGTGTCTTTAAAGCGTTTCCTCTGGCCGCCTTGGGAGCGTTTGCCACAACGCAACTCGCCGTAAAAAGTTCGTTTAGGTAGCCTGTGATCTGGCATGCAAGTTAAGTGACCAGCCCAACGAATCTGATTCTTCATTAGTAGAGTGTGAATACTGGGCATGGACGCTATTTCTAGGACTTCATAACCACATAACAGAGAACAAAACACAGAGCTGATCCACGACTCTGGTGATCGTGTGAGATAGCGAAATATGAACACCCACGCTTATCGGCATGGCACATGATGATGATAATGATGATGATAAACAGAGCACTCCAGAAATCAAAAGTTGCCTTGCAATTTTGCCATCGTGTATTGACACGTTAATTTTTCTGATTGTACGATGCATGGGAACATAAAAGACAAATAACAAAAACATACACTACGCTTAAAGACAAAACAGAAAAGACATAACACAAACATACACTCTGCTCTTAATTTTTAAAATATGTCATGGACGGGACTCGAAATTTTCAACACCAAATAATATTTAGAGAAATGAATTTGAAAATGTAGGCGTGTAAGTACAAACATCTACACACAATACAGGAGTAACCTATGGTACATTAAATAAGTACAAATAACGACGTTTCGGAAAAGCCTCTGCTTCACTCTTTGTGTTATCTGTTTCTCTCTCTCTCTCTCTCTCTCTCTCTCTCTCTCTCTCTCTCTCTCTCTCTCTCTCTCTCTCTCACACACACATACATTTCCCTACCTCTCTCTCATACACACCCTTTATCTCTATCAAACCCCCTCTCTCACACCCTCTTTCTCTGTCTCCCACCTATCTCTCTCTCATCTCCCCTCTCTCTCACACCCCAATCTCTATCTCACACTCCTCATTCTCACTCAGCATCTTCTCCTCTCACCATCTGTCTCACACATCCTTTCTCTCACTCCTCTCTCTCTCTCTCTCTCTCTCTCTCTCTCTATATATATATATATATATATATATATATATATATATATATATATATATATATATATATATATATATCTTCTTCTTCTTCTTCTTCAGCATTCCGAGCCATTGAGGTTCTTTGCTGCAAATACAATCTGTCTCCATTCGTCTCTCTGGTGGACCTTCTCTTGCCAGTCGTTGATTCCAAGTGCTTGTAGGTCTGTATGTATATTATCTCTCCACCGCCTTCTTGGTCTACCTCGGGGTCTACGGTCATTTATTTCCTGAGTGTAAGCGAGTTTTGTTTCCCTATTATCTTCCATTCTTTCTATATGCCCCAGCCATTGTAGTCTATTAGCCTTCATGATACCAGTGATTAGCGGGGACTTAAACAAATCATAAATGTCTTTGTTACTTCTTCTTTTCCACTCTCCACTTTGTGTATCCCTAATGGGTCCAAAGATGCGTCTTAAAATTTTGTTCTCAAAGGTTTGTAACAAGGCTTCGTCTCCTTTCGTTGTACTCCAGGTTTCAGAGCCATACAGCACAACTGGTCTGATCAGTGTTTTGTATATTGTGATTTTGGTGTTACGAGATAGCGCCTTTGATTTTAGTAGATGTTGTAGTGCATAGTATATCTTATTTCCAGAGTTGATTCTAGTTTGTATTTCTTCCCTTATGATGTTGGAGCAGTTGAAGATTGTACCCAGGTATTTGTATGTTTCCGTTCTTTTAATGGTCATATTATCTATTTGTATGTGGCCAGAGTTTTTAGCCATTCCGTCTCTTGAAATTACCATATATTCTGTCTTATCTTGGTTGATAACCAGCCCCATCTGTTGGGCTTTTTCCTTTAAGTGAGTCAATATTTCTAATGTCTTTTGTTCACTTTGCCCTATAATATCTATATCATCTGCATAACCAAGCAGCTTGGATGTTCCTCCAATATCACATTCCTCCTTTACCTTCCTTACAACTTTCTCTAGAGCCAGATTGAAGAGTAGCGGCGATAGTGCATCACCCTGTTTCAAGCCAGATGTTATTTGGAAGGGGTCTGATTTCCTGCCTTTATATGTTACTATATTATAAGTATCTTCCATGCATAGTTTGGTCATGTTAATTAACTTCCTTGGTATTCCAAATTCCTGCATAACATTCCATAGACTATTCCTATGGACACTATCATAAGCCTTTTTAAAATCCACAAAAATGTTATGGAGATCTCTTTTATATTCCCAATGTTTCTCGGCTATTTGTCGTAAGATAAATATCTGATCTATTGTTGATCTGTTTTGTCTAAAACCCGCCTGGTAGTCACCTAATATGTCTTCTGAATATGGTTTTAGTCTATTTAGTAATACTGCGGATAGTATCTTATAGCTTGTGGACAGTAGTGATATTCCTCTATAATTTCCACATTGGAACTTGTCTCCTTTCTTAAAGATAGGTATCAATAATGACTCTTTCCAGTCATGGGGTAATTCTTCTGTCCTCCAGATTTTTATTATTAGTTCGTATAGCTTTAGATGTAATGCATGGCCACCTGCCTTTATAAATTCAGCAGCAATTCCATCAGTCCCAGTTGCCTTATTGTTTTTAAGTCGTGTGATTACATATAGGATTTCTTCAAATGTAGGTTCTTCAATTTGTGGTTCGCATGTTAGAACCTCTTCCTGTGGGAAAATGTTACTTGGAGCTTCACAATTTAGTAATTCAATAAAATATTCTTTCCATGTGTTGCACATTTCTTCATTGGTATTTATCATATTCCCATTTTTGTCTTTTAAACCATATGTGTTTTGTTGGTGCCCTCGTTTCATTGACTTCAGTACTTTAAAAAACTTTCTGGATTCATTTTTCTGGTGATTAGTTTCCAAATCTTTGATTATATTACTCATATATTCTCGCTTCTGCTGTCTGACTATTTTTGTAGCCTCTTTACATTCATTTCTATAATGCTCTTCCTTTTGGATGTTATTGATGTCATTTAACCATACATGTCTGGCATTCTTCTTCTTAGTGACTGCTTCTTCACATTTTTGATTGAACCATCTGTTCTTTCTATGCGTGGTTGACACACCGAGACATTCTTCTGCGGTAGATTGAATTGTATTCTTGATGTTCAACCAAGTTTGGTCAACGCTTTCCTCCAAAGGGTTTTGCAAAGTTTCAAGTTTACATTTTATTTCATCTGTAAATTTCTCTTTGACTGTAATGTCTTGTAGTTTTTCTCTGTTATATGTTGGGTGTAATCTTTGTAATTTAGTATAGAAAGCTCTCTTAAGTTTTATTTTAAATGTTGCTCCAACGAGGAAATGGTCACTATGGCACTCAGCTCCTCTATAACTTCTGACTTGCTGTATGTTTGATGCATTTCTGTTGTTAATTAAAATGTGATCTATTTGATTATAGGTTCTCTTGTCACATGATTTCCAAGTTTGTTTGTGTATATCCTTTCTTTGTAGTCTGGTACTGCTAATCTGCAGTCCTTTGGCTTCTGCCAGGTTGATGACTCTCCATCCATTATCATTTGAAGTTGTATGTAGGCTTTCCATACCGGCCACTTTTTTATTAGTTTGCTCTCTACCTATTTTTGCATTGAAGTCTCCCAGCACAATCAGGATGTCCTGTTTGGGGGTTTCTTCTATGACATCTTCCAGATCATTATAAAAGTCTTCTTTAATATCATCTTCTTTCTCTTCAGTAGGTGCATGTACATTAATCATCGTTATATTTTTCCATTTACCTTTTATTCGTAATTTACTAATCCTGTCATTAAAAGCTTTAAAGTTTAAAATGTTCCCCCATAACTCTTTTTTGATGACAAATCCTGTTCCTAATTCATGTTTATTTTGGGTGTTTCCTCCATATATTATAATCATTCCATTTTGCTCTAAAGTACCCTCTCCTGGCCACCTTATTTCTTGAATTGCTGTGATATCCATTTGATATTCAACCAGCTCCCGGGTTAGTTCTTCGGCCGCTCCAGCTCGATATAGTGTCCGTACATTCCATGTTCCAAATCTCAAAAGTCCTTTAACGTTCCAAGGTCGTTGTCCAGATAAGTCAGTCCGATATCGAGGCTCATGTATTTGTTTCGTAACAAAGAAAGGTTTTTACAAAGGTGGGGATGTTAACCCCACGCTTCAACCCCCAACCTGGAGGACCAGGGTGTTTCTCTTTGTCTGTTCTCTACCCTTTGACCTGTCCGGCTTGGGAGGCCCTGCTGGTAGCTACGCTACCGCCGGCATAGCTCTCAGGGTCATTGAGAAACTCAAGCTCCCCCACCACGACAAGGTGGAAACACCATCGGGGGAGATATATATATATATATATATATATATATATATATATATATATATATATATATATATATATATATATATATATATATATATATATATATAGCCTGCCTGCCACCCCAGTGATCATGTAATCGAACCCCCATCGAATCCGTGATTTTGTTTCCAAACTTAACCCCCCGACCCTCCCTCTTCCCCTCCTTCCCTTCCCCCTCGGGGGGGGGGGGGGGGGGGGGGGGAGGGGTCGCCCTAGCGTAACAAAGGTCCCAGGAAATGTTCTGACAAGGAAAGACGACCAGTGTTGTATAGACCATATGACTCATGGATTGCCGAATGAGCTATCAACAAATTAATACCGTTTAACCAGCTCACCCAAGACTTGAGAAAGGGTCCTCTACTTGTTTACAATTATTCATATGTCTGTTTATCTGCAAAATCACTCGGTGTCCTGTATGTCTGTTTATCTATAACATTATTGAGTGTCTTGTATGTCTGTTTATCTACAACATCACTCGGTGTCCTGCATGTCTGTTTATCTACAACATCACTCGGTGTCCTGCATGTCTGTTTATCTACAACATCGCTGGATATCCTGTTCCTCTCTTTATCTACAACAGCACTGACTGTCCTGTATGTCCGCAGGTCCGAAGGATCGCCCGCGAGTTCCTGACTGACGAAGCAGATCGTCAGTTTTACGCTGACAGATACACTTGTTGCCCTCCCGCCCTTGTTTATACCCATCATCACCTTATTAGAGGTATGTACGCTTAACAGTTTGTCCACCTTATATTAGATATACACATGATTCACAGTTTGTCCACCTTGTATTAGATTTACACATGATTCACAGTTTGTCCACCTTGTAGCAGATATACACATGATTCACAGTTTGTCCACCTTATATTAGATATACACATGATTCACAGTTTGTCCACATTGTATTTGATATACACAAATATAGATATAGATATTTATAGCCTTCCAAGGTACATAAACACAAAAGCCACAATCACTATGTTGTACGATTTCTTGCCTGTCGCCGGATCTCGTCAGGTGTATACTGCGAAGTTATATATCATATTATGTTATATTGTTCGACTGTGAAACATCTGTTATCCCCTGTTACCTATGGGGATAACAGATGTTCCACATTCAAATAATACCTGCGACTATTTGTTTTTAATAGTCTAAATTTAAGTATTACTCTCTTCACTTGTTATATAACTCTGCACTATGCACCTGACGAGATGCAATGAAATATGTCAGGCAATAAATCGTGCAACATATTGTTTATGTCTTCTGTGTTAAAATGTTCACTAAAGGATTATATTGTTTTGAAGTATTAGACTCTTATCTACCCATATGCAGATTTCATTTTTTTTCCCTAGCAACGTTGGCAGGGCAACGACTTTACAGCCCCTCTTTGCGATTTATAATTGCTGTGGGGTTTAACGTCGCGTACGTGACCTCCTGTTTTTTGCCCTTATTACATCTCACTACCCAAGAGATTAGGGAGTGTGTGTTATTATATACCAGTGGTTGTTGGAAATATTACCAGTCCCGTGCAAGGATGGAACCCATTACCTTCTGAGCCTGAGGCTGACATCGTAACAACTCAGCCACGCCACCCCATACATGCAGGGATCGATTCAGGTAACCTCTGAGCCACACCCCCAACATACAGGGATCGATCCCTGTAACCTCTCAGCCCCAACATATTGGGATGGATCCCAGTAACCTCTCAGCGACACCCCCAACACACTGGGATGGATCCCGGTAACCTCTGAGCCACGCCTCAACATGTAGGGGTCGATCCCGGTAACTTCTGAGCCACACCACCAACACGCAAGGATCAATCCCGGTAACCTCTGAGCCTGAGACTGACACCATACCCGCTCGACCACGCTGATAAAGCCACTGTCCAGTTCACCCAGCAACAGTGAAATAACTGGCCTCTCCTTAAATGAGTTACTTCCTCCTCAATGATATGGGGAAGTAGGGAGAATATCTCCTTAAATAACACATATACAAAGTTAAGTGACACGACCTTGTTCGCATATTAACTATTTATATGTTTACGCGTGGATCATGTCGCGTTTCCATGGTTTATGGCATTTATCATCGTGCACATCGTTATGTTAATCAGCTTCTGCGCTGGTTTTGTCCCAAGGCCGCTTTCTGCGCCGTTATTTTGTCTTCTCTTGCACGCTTTACTGCTACAGTTGGGGCATTTTGAAGCTTCTGGGCAAATATTGATTCTAACCTATCCAGGTTAATGCGCTGTATTATTTCAGATCACTAATTAGTAGGTATGACATGTCTGAGACAGAATG
Source organism: Cepaea nemoralis (assembly GCA_014155875.1). NCBI lineage: Eukaryota > Metazoa > Mollusca > Gastropoda > Stylommatophora > Helicidae > Cepaea > Cepaea nemoralis. The sequence goes on along the minus strand of JACEFZ010009785.1, from coordinate 785,683 downwards.
AGATAGGTTTGAATGCAATTAATAGCTCCAATCCAATAGTTAAATAACCGACACCCGTGACTAAAATGTTTACTTCTCGTCCTTGACTTGGAGACGTAAATTACAAGTAGAAGTCGGATGGCGAGGGTAGGGAAAACTAATCCACACGCAAACATCAGCCCAGTGCACCCCGCGGTAGTCGCAACTGCTAGAGATAGTAACAAGTGTGTGCACTACTGTTGACCTCAAAGCGAGCGAAGGCAAAAGCTGAATAACGTAAATAGATAGATTACTGTTCATGTTATTAAAAGTTAAATATTGTAAATAGACAGGTCCCTGTTCATTTTATAACAAGCTAAATATTGTAAATAGACATGATCCTGTTCATTTTATAACAAGCTAAATATTGTAAATAGACATGATCCTGTTCATTTTATAACAAGCTAAATATTGTAAATAGACAGGATCATGTTCATTTTATAACAAGCTAAATAATGTAAATAGACAGGTCCCTGTTCATGTTATTAAAAGCTAAATAACGTAAATAGGGGGCTGAGTGGTCTCGAGGTATGGTGTCCGCCTCGAGTGCTGGAGGTCCCGGGTTCAGGCTCCTGTGAGGACCGTGATTTATTTAAAAATTCCACCTGGACTTCCAGTAATAAAATTGCCCCTGGTCTCTGGGTAGTGAGATCGGACGCCCGTGTGTATTGTTGCACACATAAAAAATCCCTTGGCAGTTGGAAATCGAATAAGAGTAGCCTAATGGCGCTGCCCGGACAAAATTTCGAGTTAAAAATCCGCAAAGTATTTCAGGATCCTCGCTGATGCAACGGAGTTCATGCATTGAGCTGAGTTTCTCCAGACTCAGGTTTGAGTTAGGAGGAAAACGGAGCTACTTATGGGTTAAACTGTGTGCCGTGATGTTGATCCAACGACTAAACTAAATAACGTAAATAGACAGGACCCTGTTCATGTTATTAAAAGCATATCCTTTACAGGACATCGCTGTCAACATCAGAATCTTTCAGCTGATTGTTGATTTCTTGGCAAGATGACGCTCAGTAGCTTGCCATTGCTTTCTGAGCGACCGGCTCAGATACCTCGTAAGTTACCGACGCGGAGAGAACCGCTACCAATTCTCACGCAACGTCACGTTACTTACGAGAGTATACTAGATTCCGGAGAAAGTCGTGTAACCTCTAGACCAGGGAGTCCGGTTATTACAAGCTAAATAACGTAAATAGACAGGTTCATGATATTTCAACATATGGTGCTAGCCACACACTGTAGACCAGTCGGCAGGTGGTGTCGTCTATAACCTGCCGGCCGTCTTTACTTCCCACAACATTTTAGAGTGCCCATGTTGGGCTGAGAGATCTGGGAGGCCAGGGTCAGTTTAAACATAACTCCGTCTAGGCTGGGATTGGAATACAGGAGCACCGGGATGGCGGCCAAGTGTGCTGGTCACCAAGGGTCCCGTGTGTGTGTGTGTCGCTTAAAAAAAAGTCGCTTAAAAGTCGACAGGGTCGACTTCATTGCACCGGGTTTTTATCCCATATGGCTCAGTCTCTTTCCGCAGTACGGAAAGCGTCGCACAAAGCACGAACTCCGTAGCTTTTAGCGACGACCCATGGGAGTCTCCGAAACATTTAACTCGTAAACCGAAGGACGCGGCCCGGAATCGAACCCACAACCTTCGGCTCGGTGTGTGTGTGTGTGCACGCGCGTGTGTGTGGGGAGGGGGAGGGAGTGATATAGATAATTTTACAGCAATAGTTCCCCGTGAATTTGCGCAAAGAAAACATCATCATCATCACGTGCCATGCCGATAAGCATGGGCGGTCATGGTTCGCAACCTCACAAGATCACCAGAGTCTTGGTTCAGCTGTGTTCTTGGCTTGACTGTGCCATGTAGCCTGTGTTATTGTCTCGACCATGCCATGTGACCTGTGTTTTCGTCTCAATGAGAGAGAGAGAGAGAGAGAGAGAGAGCGTATGTGTGTGGGTGAGTGAGTGAATGAGTAAGCGAGAAGAGCGAGAAAAGAGAGAGAGAGAGAGAGAGAGAGAGAGAGAGAGAGAGAGAGAGAGAGAGAGAGAGAGAGAGAGAGAGAGAGAGAGAGAGAGATTCATTCATCTTATTTAAATTTACCGTGGGGTAAATCATTGTTTTGGCTAATAAGTAGTTCTTTCCTCTTGACAGATCGGTTGTTTTGTTTACTACTGCCTGGAGTCCCGGATGTTCACGTTTAACGGCCCAGTTCCCGTAGCCAGCATCTTCATCTACAGGCCGGACAGACGCCTGGAGCTGTGGAGATTTGTCCTGTACATGTTTGTCCATGCCGGGTAGGCTTCACTCTGTGTCTGGACATTAGTGTTCTTTTTTGCAGTTACAGCCCTTTGATTGATTTAGTTTATCCCCCTTCCCCTTTTAACTGGTTAATTTAATTTAATTGGTTTATTTTACTTTTTTTTTTTTTATTTGATTGGCTGATTGATTTGTTTGATCCAGTTGAATGATTGTAGCGATGAAAATGCAATGTTGATGAGTTTCTTTTTGATTGACTGGTTAATTTGTTTTGGGTTCAGGGGTGAAGGTGTAATGAAAGAGATTTTAAAAGTCACCAGCTCAAGGCGTGTCTGTTTGGATCAGGATCAAAATAATCAGGCATGACGCGTATCCTACCTCACCTCGAGTGGTGATCATGGAAGCAAAATGCATTACTACATTCTCTCCAGGAGAGTTACAATCAAGGAGGGAAGACAGACATAGTGCGTTTTTATGTTCTTTCCAAGAGAGCAACGATCAAAGAGGGAAAAGAAACCGAGAGCCAATGCAGTAATTCATTTTGCTCTAGAAAGTAGCAAAGAGGGAAAACAAACATAATGCATTACTACATTCTGTCAAAGAGAGTGATAATCAATGAGGGAAGGAAAACAATGCATTACTATGTTCTGTCCAAGAGAGCAACAATCAAATAGGGAAGACAAGCATAATGTATTACCCTGTTCTGTCCAAGAAAGTAACAAATTTTGGTCCCCAAAATGGTATGTTTAAATTATATATACCAAAAGGTGGATATATGGCTTTTTCCTGTAAATAAGACACATTAAAACCAATGACATTTTGAATAGGAAGATTTAGATAGTATCAGGAACAAGTGAAACTGTCAGTACTTTATTTGTTTCATAAACATTTGGACTAAACACAAAGCCCACACAGTCAGCTTTATATTTTCCCTGTTTTTTGCTTCTTCCCACCTTGTCCTACCCCCTTCATCGGTATCTCCTCTTCCATGTTGATTCCTTGATCTTAACTGGACCATGCTATGCCCCTCTCCCCAGATGTGATAGCGTCCATCTCACCTTCATCTCTACGCTGCTGTAGTCTTCTTATATATTCTTGATTTTGCCAATGTTCTCTCTTTTTAATCTTTAGAGCTGCTAAGGAATAGTATCTGATTTATTTTTTTTTGGCGCTTGCTCGCTTTGAGCTCAAGCGTAGTCTATACACACTATTTATAGTAGTGATGGACTGAATTTTGCATGTGGGTTAGCTTTCCCTATTAACAATGTCCCTCTCCATCAGGTGAACCCACTCCGACTTCAGGGGTACTTGTAATTAACGTCCCCAAGTCAAGGACGACAAGTCAACATTTTAGTCCACCTGTCCAGTTTAGGGGTTGAAACGCTTACCTTGGCAACATCACATCGGATATTTAGGAACATGCGTTCCTATCCATTCGGCCATGTGGACCTGCATATTTGAAACATTACTTCATTCTGCTTGCTTATTTGTGTTTCACATGTTTGCATAATATTAATATGCCTTAATGCAGTTACCTCATCATCAGTGCTACAGAGTTTGTGCACTCTGCTTAGATTCTCCTTGTGTCATCTATGGGAGAAGGCTGGAGCACTCATGGAGATATCAGTGTGCATTGAAAGTGATTCTTTACAAACCAAACCAAACCATCTTTACAAAACCACCTTTACAAACCAAAGCAATATAGTTTCGTCAGTGTCATTTCCACTTTTGTGTTGTCTTGTGATTTAGATTTTCTTCTTCTTCTTCTTTGTTCATCCGGAGTTTTTTTTTCGGATGTGATTGCGTTGTGCCTGTTTACAGCTGAGCTGCGTTCTTGCGCCATTAGGCCGACACATCCGACTTCTGCGGGCATTTGTTGACCGGGTTAACCTTCCCGGGGATTTAGATTTTTGTTGTTTGCTGATGGAGGCTTGTCGCCACAGTGTCCTGTGTTGTTTGCTTGGTATTCTTGCAAAGTTAATTTTGTACACTCCATGTTTTTCCAGTTGTTTGCATTTGCCTAGTTATATCATGGTTCCAATTCTTCTTCTAGCACTCGTTGTTTCGTGTTTTCACTGACAAATGAGTTCTTCTGATTTGTTATGTTTGCTTTCACAGGTGCTACTACGTCTAGTATACTGTACTGAATTTTGCATGTGGATTAGCTTTCCCTACTACCAGTGTCCTTCGCATTCAGGTGAACCAACTCCGACTTCTGAGGTACTTGTAATTTACATCCCCAAGTCAAGGACAAGAAGTCGACATTTTAAACCAACTGACCAGGGGTAGTGGTTGAACCTTCAACCTCAGCATCAGCACACGGGAAGTTTAAGAGCAAGCTCTCTTATACATTTGGCCATGCTCATCCCCAGTTCTTCTGATGGAGTCCACGGTTTGATAGGAGTTCCTATTTTGTTCCACACAGTTTTGAATGAGGTACATTCTCACTAGGCTATTAATCTCTTTATTGCTGGCTGTACAGGGGGGAAACCTGAAGAACATGCTCCGCAGTTTGATCATACTGTTCCCACAAGCATGTGGTGAGTCAGTCAGACAAAGCCTGTACTAATGTTTGTTCTGTCCATTATGCCTTGTCTGAAGCCTGAAAACGATGACCTATCCCTGACAGTCAAGATAACGATAGTCGTTGTTGTTCTGATTCTTTTCACATTTATACCTTTTTCTTTTATTATTTGTCTCATTGTTATTTGTCTTCATGACATAATGAAAGAGTTGATGTTTTACAATATTTCAGTTATGTGCATCTGCTGTTCAATATCATAGTCCAAGTTGTGGTTGGCACACCGCTGGAGATGGTGCACGGGCCGTTTAGGATAGCCCTGGTCTACTTGGCCGGCATCTTGGCAGGTAAATCTGGCACTGGTGGTTGTGTTGCTTGTGATAGGCGTATTTACTTCTGTTTACATACCACGCTCAATGGCGAAGGGGTTACAGACACAATTTTTGCTGTCAGGCTAGAGTCGGTGACTCGTCAATATCCATCAACCGAACCTGTATTGCATTAATTATATCTGCCCAGTCCATGCTTCTTCCCATTTGCGCTAGTGCATTATTTGCCAGCTGGTCTCTGCGTTTCGTTACCCTACATCTAGTAGTGTAGGCAGGTTTTTCAGTGAGGGAAGAGTGAAAAATAAAATGCGTCATTAACCTCTCCGCCATTGTTTGTTGAGATAACATGGTGATTATTGCCAGAATATTATTTGAAAACTAAAAATAAATGCAACATTCATAATATTTATCTTGTTACTAAATACAATGTCAGAAAAGTATATTACAGCCACAGCTGTCATAGCATAGTGCAAATTTTAAAACTACATTGTGGAGCAAGCACAACAGAAAGTTTCTGATCATCAGAAATGGTCTTCCCCATCTATGTGAATATTTCAGTCTTTGTATCTTCTTGACACTTTAGGGAAGCAGGTCCACCTGCATCATGACTCTCGGGTGCAATGAGCTGGGGCTCGACCCACAATAGTGCTGGTGGCATTACCAAACTGGAACAGTTGTGAAGATGTCTTTGGTAAGTTGACACTAGAGATTTGTATGGAGAGGACAGTAATGAGCAATGGAACTGGTCAACCAACCTGGTAATACCATGAAATATTTGTGAAGGCCTGATCACACTCCTACAACAGTATCTATCATGGGATTTCTGTTCCTTTGTTTTCCTCTTGGATTTCCGGTCCAATATAACGGATAGGCTGTTAAGCTATTAAGGCCTCTGGAGTGTCTTTACTTCTGGCTACAGTTTGCTTATACATTTTCATCATGCTGGATTGGTAGTACATGGTTCTTTCATCCAGCTACTGAGTTAAATGCATGGAGTGACACTGTAAGTTGTGTATTTAATGTGGAATACTTTTACATCTGTCCGCAATTATTTGTATTATGAATAGCATGTTGAGGGAAAATGGTTGACAGCTGGTTGCTGAGCTAGCTGGTTTTCCCTTGTTCAGTAATGTGTGTGCAACTGCTTGTTTTCTAGTGACTGCCGTTTCCATTGACAATGAATTATAATTTTAGTGGCAGACTGTTGAGCTGGCATTCTGGCAATGGCCTTAAGCATGGTGCTGTTGGTTTGTCAGGACTGTTGTCTGTCCCGCTTTTCATATGGGATAGTAAGGAGTGTTTTGTGTGATAATTCACTGGCAAAGGAACAGAGCATTATGGGGTGACTCTTTGCCGTGAAGTTTGAACCATGACTAACGATTAAAAAATATATTCCTCTTGTCCCCATTTCCCTTACTACTTTGATGACCCATTGATCAAGCTACTGAAATGGCATTTTCTCCACTGCAGGTTCTCTGGGTACATCAGTGTTCGACATGGATGCATTCTTGGTCGGATCATCTGGAGGGGTCTATGCACTGCTGGCAGCTCATTTAGCTAATGTATTGTTGGTTCGTAGTTGTTTTGTGTGATGATAGGCCTTGTTTTAATTTCTAATATGCTGCTATACATTATTAGTGACATTTTTTATGTTTTAATGATGAGAGTACACATTCAAAGTTAAATTTATTAGAGCCAAACAGGTTTGGCTTTACAAAGAAAGATAACTCTTTCAGTACCAATTGGTTTTGTAGCAGAAGTCAAAGAGGGAAGGCAACGACTATGTAGCATCTTAAGGTCATTACTTTCAATGACATTAAATGCAGATCTTATACTTAGTATATCAACAACCAAAATCTTTTACAACACATGCAATTTCTCAGCTTGGAGACAGCAGCAACTGCTAGAGATGATAGAAAACATTCCTAATATTCATAAAATGAACATGCAGAATGAAACAGGAAGAAAATACATAAGCACTACATAAATACAGACTACAGATAACAGAAAAATGATCAAAAATCATTGACCACTGATGTGTAAAGGAAATATCCTGTCTGCCCTTCCCTGTCACAAAGAAGTATACACAATTTATAATTAGAACACAAATACATGATTTATTTCCCATCATATTTCGCTGTGCTTCGCAGGCAGTATACCATAAAAATAAATGAATCGGCATGAAAAAAAAAAAAACAATGAATCTTTAAAGCTGTAATTTACAACATATAGTTTAATGTTTAAATGTGCATGTTACGACGATAGTTTGAAACTGACTATTACTTTGTTTTGTTTGAAATCAACTTTCACGTCTTTCTGTCAAAAATGCTAGACAATACTTCATGTAACCTATTATTTGCCTTTCTCGTTTCAAATTTACAATTGGAAAACAAAACTTTGAATTTCTGAAGTAAATGAAATTTTCAGCGGAAATTTAGTTCATTTAATTGTAAATGAATAAGATAAATTTGTTCCTTTATGCATATCAAGGAATTAATATAAACAACTTTTGCAATAAATTCTGTGGTTGTGTCATGAAAATAGAAATTTAGTTCATTTAATTGTAAATGAATAAGGCAAATTAGTTCTTTACGCATATAATGGAATTAATATAAACAACTTTTGCAATACATTCTGTGGCTGTGTCATCAAAAGAGAAACCCAAGAAGAAACTGAAATGTTTGGTTACAGGATTTTGAATTACTGAAAAAAAAGGGATGAGCATGATGAGTTCACAACAATATAATACTCTCATCGTTATGGTTCCATCGCCCTGCTACTGAGTTGAATGCATGGCGCAACACTGTGAGCTGTGAATTTCATGTGAAATACTTTTACATCAGTCTGCGGTTGTTTGTAGTGTGAACTGCATGTTTGAATAATGGCGGCCAGCTTGTCGCTGAACTGACTGGATTGCCTTATGCAGTAATGTGTGGCTGCTGGTGTTCTAGTGACTGCTGCTTCCATCGACGATGAACTGTATGTTTCATGGAGGATTTTTATGTTGGCATTCTGGTGGTGGCATTATCTGCCGTGTACCTGTGCTGGCTGGTGGTTTGTCGAGACTCCTCTCTGTTCCACTTTTCACATGGGGCAATGAGGAGCTTTTGTTGTGTGATATTCACTGGCACAGGAATGGAGCATATTGGGGCGACCCGTTGCCATGAAGTTGGAACCGCGACCAACGATTAACTCTCATTGTTTCAGATTTGAATCTGGCTCTTGTTCCTGTCGAGTCTACAACAATTCCCATTATCTTACTAAACAATATGATTTTAACATGTACAGGCATTGTTTCATACAATTTTCAAATAATATTGGATTTTACAAGCTGGGCTGAATCTAACGTGAGATATGCTTGATCTGGTCACTATACTGAGAGAATACACACTTTATTTCTTGCTTCAATAAATGGATGTGTTGACTTGGAAAAAAAATTGAATCAAATATCTAGGCAGCATTTTCACAGAGAATGGAAGGTTCAGCAAAAAGATAGAAACAAGATGTCAAGAGGCAAACACTGACTTATTAGCTATCAGCTTTACTCAAACATCCAAAGATCGTGATGGAAGTCAAGCAAGAAATTATAAACAGCATTTTTCTTTGTTATCAGTGTCAAATTGGACCCTGTCAACATACAACTAAAGAAAACTCATCACAGGTCAGATGAAATGCATAAACAATGCTGCACAAGTTTCCAGAAAAGATATAATGCAAAATGTCAGATATATAGCCATAACATAAACCCAAACCTCACGTTATGTCAGCGGCTTCGGGCAGTGGAGCACAAGTGGGAGGGTACAAGCCATATCCTGGTGTGAGGAAATGCAACCTAAAGACTAAATGTCATGGCAGGGCAGACCAGGCCTTAAGCCTTGGTTGGCAACTGGTCTAGGATCAAAGCTCCAACAAGTGGATAGTTAAAGCATTGCTCTGCTGATCTGGCAGCTTCTATAGCTTGTCTTGTCCAGACGTATTGGTGTTATATTTCTTCTGGAGTAAATTAGGTAGCCCGAGAGAGGGATCATGCTGTATGGGCATCACATGATCTCTACAATTCAGCCCAGGCTTTGTGTTATGGAGAGATTAAAATGCCATTATTTAAAAGCTCAGTTAACGAAACTATCGTCTGTTAAGATAGCAAGGTGCCAGTACAGTATAAATGTCTTGAACAAGTAACTATGGAGGGAGGTGTACCGTGGAAGTGGGGAAGAGGAGATTGAAATCTCAGATGGATGCAAGATATGATAGATAATTTACACATGACATACAGAGATAGGACATCTGGCTTATGATCAAGAGACATTTTGAAAGACTCTTGTGGGGGTAAAGTTTGTTGCAAACAAGTCATTTGATAGTGATGAGTATTATATTAGTTACTGTTTGTGTTTATTATTAATTGCTGATGTAGTGATTGTCTCTACAACTGTTACTATTATTTGTGACCTTTGTTTTTGCTGTAAAACTGACCTTTTCATTTCTTTGAATTCATTGGAAATCTGGTTTTATTTTGGCATATTTACACACGTACATACATACACAGAAACAGTTACACGTTAATACATATACACATACATACACACACTAACTGAGAACCAGGATGGCACAGTGACTAATAGTGTCACCTCAGCTGGTGATGTGGTCAGTGTCATGTCAGATGGTGATGTGGTCAATGTCACATCACTTGGTGATGTGGTCAATGTCATGTCACATGGTGATGTGGTCAATGTCACATCAGCTGGTGATGTGGTCAATGTCATGTCACTTGGTGATGTGGGCAATGTCACATCACATGGTGATGTGGTCAATGTCACGTCACTTGGTGATGTGGGCAATGTCACATCACATGGTGATGTGGGCAATGTCACGTCACTTGGTGATGTGGTCAATGTCATGTCACATGGTGATGTGGTCAATGTCACAACAGCGGGTGATGTGGTCAATGTCACGTCACTTGGTGATGTGGTCAATGTCACGTCACTTGGTGACTGTGGTCAATGTCACATCACTTGGTGATGTGGTCAATGTCACTGTCACTTGGTGATGTGGTCAATGTCACAACAGCGTGGTGATGTGGTCAATGTCACAGTCACTTGGTGATGTGGTCAATGTCACGATCAGCTTGGTGATGTGGTCAATGTCACATCACCTGCCATTACTTTCCTGGACATTTCAGGGTCAGTTTAACAAATCCTTTCCATGGGGATTCAAAGACATGACCAGCGGGCCATGAGGCAAGTGCACTGTGGCTCCCCCTGCATGCACCTTCTGAAAATTTACATCCGTAAACTAGCGAATGCTTTAGTTTTAAACGTGTAGGCATTTTCTTTAATGTTTCGTCTATACCAGTGGTTCTCAACCGGCAGGGAATTCCCTTCTCCCCCAGGGGGGAATTTTAGGGTTTCTGGGGAAGGGGGAAGGGAATTAAGATTATTTCAAGATCGCGTCAACACAAGAACCGACTACTTGATATTGTTTTTCCCTCCATACTTTACAGTTCTGTACTCCTTGCTCTTCTTACACTTGTTTTATAACGTAAGTAGACCTGCAAATCATGTTTTATCTAGACATCTAGACTTGTTCTAGTATGTGTTATTAAATTTAGCTTCCATTTTTACGTATACTAGTCTAGGGACGGGAGGAGGGAAAATTTTTTAGGGAGGAAATACGAAGGGGGGGAGGGGTGACATTCTGAACATATGGTGAAGTGGTGCATGGGCCAAGAAAGGTTGAGAACCACTGCACTAGAGAATGCTTCATTTTTAAAGTGTGTTAGTATGTTCTTAAATGTTACATCTGTACACTAGAGAATCCTTTATTGTCATTCAATTTGTTGTTCTTTAATTACTGGCTTCAGACCTAATAATCTTCTAATTTTCTTAGTTCTGGGTCTATCTCTGCACGATGCTTACACAAAATAGTTTCCTATCACCAGTGTCATCTGTATCTAATTCTTCATTATTTTCCATCTCCTTATACCCATCTCTGACTGTTCATTTTTTTCTTCCATTGGGAATCCTTATTCATGAGGTTTTATGTATACATAATATATTATGTTAAAAATGAAGAGTTGTTTTGTTTTTCATCTTACTTCTGTTTAAGTTCTCACTCTTTATCTTCAAATGTTCAATTATTAGTTTCTCTTCTTTTCTACAATAATATTAACGCATAACTGTTAGTTTTCAAATTTGTATCTTTTGTATTCAACTTGTCTACTTATATTATGTTCTTTTGTCATCCACTTATTCATTCTGAATTTCTGTTCTGTGCTGTTTTATTTCTCTCTGTCACTAGTTTTATTTTCAATTGTTGAGACATTATTTCATTGTTTTTTTCTCTCTGTCTCTAATTTTATTTTCAAATGTTTCTGCATTATTTCAGTGTTTTATTTCTCTGTAACTAGTTTTATTTTCAAATGTTGGTGCATTATTTCAGTGTTTCATTTCTCCCTGTCACTAGTTTTATTTTCAAATGGTTCTGTATTATTTCAGAATTACTCTCACATGGAACTAGGGGTGCTTAAGTTGGCGGCAGTATTTATCATTGGTAGGAAATTGTTTGATACAACTTTTAGCTGTGTGTTTGTGTGTTTATGAGAGAGAACAACGAATGAACGAATAATATTTATTTTCAAAGGGTTAAGAATTGGGTACGCAGGCCTGTCTGACATTCTGCCCTTCTTTTCTATTTCCTCTCATACATTATTTCACTCAACATCACTTATGAATCTAATCTTGAAACATTCCCAATGGAAGACAAAAATGAACAGTCAGAGATGGGTATATGGAGATAAAAAATAATGAAGAATTAGATACGGACGACACTGGTGATAGGAAACTATTTTGTGTAAGCATCGTGCAGAGATAGACCTAGGACTGAGGAAACTAAGAGAGAGAAAAAGAGGGATAGAGAGAGAGAGAGAGAGAGAGAGAGAGAGAGGGGGGGGGGGGGGGGGGGGTCTGTTACATGTGTCTGACATTTTCTGTCTGTTGCCTGTGTGTATCCTATTATCCATGCTTCTGTTAAGTTGCATTTGTGTCAGTCTGGTGTCTTTAAGTATTTATGTTAACAGTGTGTCTGTCTTATGTCTATATTTATGTCTGTTGACAACATGTCTGTCTGTTGTCTGTTTGAATGTATATAAGTATGTATTATTCTGTTGTCTGTATGTCTCTATGTATGTCAGTTACTGTATATATGTCTGTGTGTCTCTTTGTATGTATGTATGTCTGTTGTCTATATGCATATCTGTTGCCCTTGCCTCTCTATCTTTTGACTGTGTCTGTCTGTTGTCTATGTGTTTGTCTGTTGTCTATAAGTCTGTGTGTTGCCTGTATCTGTCTGTTGTCCATAGGTCTGTGTGTTGTCTATGTGTATGTCTGTTGTCTATAGGTCTGTGTGTTGTCTATGTGCCTGTCTGTTGTCTATAGGTCTGTGTGTTGTCTATGTGCCTGTCTGTTGTCTATAGGTCTGTGTGTTGTCTGTCTATGTGCCTGTCTGTTGTCTATAGGTCTGTGTGTTGTCAATGTATCAGTCTGTTGTCTATAGGTTTGTGTGTTGTATAAGTGTTTGTCTGTTGTTCAAATGTGTCTGTTATTTGTATGTCTTCCAGATATCATTTTGTCTAATTGTTGTTATCTATGTGCCTGTATTTTGTCTGTCTGCTCCCTGCACAGGGCTGAGAATGTTTCAAGAACTATTGGTATCTAAAGATGGCACATTATTTATATGTATGTATGTTTGTATGTTGGTGCATACATATAAACAGCATACCCTAATCTCATGGGTAGGGCGATCAGATCCCTAGCCTTCTTGAATAAGGATGAAAAACATGAGACTCCCGTGTATCAGATGTGCTTGCTAAAAATCCCATGGCAGTTGGAAATCACAAAGACAGAATTGTTAGGAAACCACGGGTAGATAGGGCCCGTGACAAGGGATGGGACGTGTCCTGACGAAGTAAACCTGAGATAATTGGAAGCCGAAGTAGACATATTGACCTGTAAGCTGCATAACTTGGTGTGACGACATCCCCTCAAATGAGGAATGAAGAAGAAGAATAGGAAGAAGATAGATTGTCATCTGGAGACGGATACCTTGAGTGTGTTCTTAGAAAAGTCAAGGACACTTTTTTCACACCTTAAAGTACATTGGGCAAATGGTGGTAGAACCATATTCTGTAGACTAATTGGGACTTGGTGGATGATGCAGTATCAAATACAGAGGCTCTAGAAAAACTGGGAATGAAAAGAGAGTTGATGAAAGAAATAAAAAAAGAGGCAAGTGAAATATTTTGGCCACTCTTATAAAAACCATACTGGACGGCAACGTTGAGGGCAAGCAAGGAAGAGGTAGACAGCGATACAAGTGGGAAGATAACATCAAGAGAAAGAAGAACATGAATCTGACAGAATGTACAGTCAAGGCGTAAGGCAGACAGTGTTAGAGATGCATTGCAGCTAACCTTCTTTGTGGAGACGGCAAATGATTGATTGATTGATTGATTGATTGATTGATGCAGTCAGTATTATGTTGTCTGCCTTTACTTCCCAAAATATCTCCAGTTACCCATTTTATCCGGCTCTGTGGTGAAGGGTCACGAATGCAATTCGTAATCCTGCATACCACGTTTAAAACACAGCTATGGGTGATTTGGAAGCAGACCGCCTTGCATTGGTTTCCTACACAATAGTATGAGTGTAAGTCATTAAGAAAGCAATTACTGAAAGTAAACTTGCCCAGGATTCACAAACAGCCAAACAACAATGCTAAATTTAAATTTTGAATCCACCGCAATGTGGATTATATTATATTATTATTATTTGTCAATCATTGCACCAAATGTTGATCTCTTACTTCCTATTTGATCAAACAATGCTCCAAACATGGTTAATCTGTTGTAAATTTGCTTGTTTATAACAAGTTAGTTGCATGTCCTTTACAAAACATTGCAATCAATCTCAAATTGTGATGTACTAGGCAATTTATTGTGCAATAAGTCCTTGTCCTTGAATGCTAGAAAAAGAGTGCTTAAATGTTATATAGAACCAGTCTTAACACACGGCTGCAAATCCTGGACAATTAGTAAACAGGCGAAAAAATCCCTGGAAGCCTTGGAGATTTGATTTTATAGATGAATGCTGAAAATTAATTGGGCAGCCAAAATGAGAAATCTGGACATGCTGAAGGAAGCTAAGTCACAAAGACAACTTGTCACAAACATTAGAAAGAAGCAGTCATAACTGGATAAAACTCATGACCACCATACCATTAGGTGAGCACCTAGCCACTACTCTAACTCAACTGCCATGTACATTGTAGATTTACTGCAAACATAAAATTACCTATCTTTGAATATGAAATTTAATCTACAAATTATTGTTGCAGCAAGTGCTGATGTTGGTTTTGCCATCTGGAACCGTTACTCACACAAAGAAACAACGCCTCCCATTGGTTACACTGCTCACCTGACCGGAGCTCTGGCAGGTCTAACTGTGGGACTGGCCGTGCTCAAGAACTTCCAGCAGAAGCTGCATCAGCAGTACATGTGCTGGGTAGCCATGGCTGTGTATCTGGGCTGTGTGGGATTTGCTGTGTTCTGGAATGTGTTTTACTACTAATATTTCTTTAACATATTAAGTGTCAAACAAAACGTAGGTCTGGATTTTAAAAAAATGGACGGCGGAAAATGGGAAGTAGGGGTGTGTCACGGTTATGACTTCAAAGTTGTTTATATGGTAGCAGATGTGTTGTATTATAATGCAACGGCAACATGCTGGCGATATATTAACCCATGGCAGATTTGTGAAGTCGCATAAGGTAATAAATCAGCTTATGGCACTTAATCAGTGAAAGCATTGGATATTATGGCACTTAATCAGTGAAAGCATTGCATAAAATGAATGGACATAATTTGTTAAGTTTTGTTTCCAACCGTATTCTTATCTCTGTTGGATACTATATTCTGTTGAGGACATTAAGACAATTGTTTTTAACCCGTTATGTGTCAATCATTGCACCAAATGTTGATCTGTTACTTTCTATTTGATCAAACAATGCTCCAAACATGGTTAACCTGTTGTAAATTTGCTTGTTTATAACAAGTTAATTGCATGTCCTTTACAAAATGTTGCAATCAATCTCTGTATTTATTGCCTGTTTGTGATGTACTAGGCAATTTATTGTGCAATAAGTCCTTGCTCTTGAGTGCTAGAAAAAGAGTTCTTGTATGTAACATAGAACCAATTTTAACATACGGTTGCAAATCCTGGACAATTAGTTTAAAAAGTTAGTTGCATATTCTTTACAGGGCATTTGTAGTCAACACCAGCATTTTTTTTTGTTGTTGTTGTTACTATTGTTGATTTCTTGGCAGGTTTACGTTCAGTAGTTTGCCATTGCTTTCTGAATGACCGGCACCCATACCAATTTGTAAAAAACCAGCGCAACGCGGTCTGCTGCCAAATCGCGCACAGCTGTGGTTCGAATGCGGGCATGCGGGATCACGAACAATGGAGACCAGCGGACAATTAGTAAACAGTCAAAAAATTCCCTAGAAGCCTTAGAGAATTGATTTTATAGAAGAATGCTGAAATTTGATTGGGCAGCCACAATGAGAAATCTGGACATACTGAGGGAAGCTATGCTGCAAAGACAATTTATCACAAACATCAGAAAGAAGCAGTCATAAATTGTTTGCCACATTATTAGAAGTAAAAAAACTTAGAACTTGTGACAACATAAAGATTTGTGGAAAGACAGATAGAGGAAGACAGTGTGAGAATATTCTTGACTGTCTTGTGTCATGGCATGGAAGTGAGTGAACACACTAATTGATTCATGCCATCAGAGGTCACAATTTGTGGAGAAGCATGATCGCCCATGCCAGCCGGCAAGGCACTGGATGATAATGATGATGAGGCAGTTTATTACATTTAGTAATAATAGTAATAGTACGATTAGTAATAATAGTAATTCCACTGCCTGCAGCTGATTCAGAACCCTCGACTTGGTATGTCGGTGAATTGTGAAATTGTTTTTCCCTAATCCCTAATTCACGACACTGACTGCATTTGGCTTTAGAATAACATAAAATCTGGCACTGTGAAATTACAGTCATGGTTCCTTTTGTTTCCTCACCATTCATATATTCGAGAGAGGGGGGGGGGGGGGGGGTTAATACAGTTTTCTATTTAATTATCACTGGGATACTGCACTTGGGAAGATGGCTAATTATAGGATGTTTAGATCTTGACCAACAGCCGCGGTGGTCTAGTGGCTTGGCTAGCATGTGGGCCTGCTGGCTCAGTAGTCATGTGTTCAAATCCCTTTCATGGTGGGATTTATTTTTTTTAATTGACATGGGCTCACAGGTCAACCTAGACTAAACAAGGTAAAGTGAAATTTTATGGGAACTAAAGGCTACAGCATGATACTGATCACATCATCCAGCAACCGAGTGGTCTATACAAAAACTAGGGCTGGTACCATCTGATGGGAGGTGCCTTGGAGAGATTAGAACAAGAATTGCCATGGCCAAGGTTGCCTTTTGCAAGATGAAAAACATACTGACCAATAAAAGGATGTCATTAGCAATGAGAAAAAGAGTGTTTAGGTTCTACATAGAACCTGTATTTTTGGATGGATGTGAAGAGTGGACACTGAGCTGACAAGCTGAAAACATCTAATGGCAGTGGATATGTGGTTTCTGAGGACAAGGGAAAGAATACCATGGACAAATAGATAAATAAATGGAAACCGTAAACAGATTAGAGAAATTAGATGCAGACAAGATATTTTTGGGCACGTTATAAGAAGAAAAAAATTGAATAACTCAGTGATAACTGGCAAGAATGAGTGGAAAATAATATGGGGAAGGCAGAGAAGTAAATAACCGGATGGCTTGGCCACATGGTATGGGTTGGGACAAGAACACAGAACTGATCCATGATTCTGGTGATCGTGTGAAATGGTAAAACATGACCGGTCACGTTTATTGGCATGGCACATGATGATGATGATGATGAGCACCATATACCAAATACAACCCAAGACATGTAAAAAGATTGTTTACTTTCACCTCATGACATGAACAGGGGTCCCTTAATTACTTAACTTACTTGAACCTCGACTGTTAGATGGAACCATGAATGAAACACTGGTTCTGATTTCTTCCTGGACTGGGCAGTTCAGCAGTAGCCACAAAACCCTGTCAAAAGACACAAGAAGAGACAGGATCAATCATTTGGTGTCTGTGGGCTGAAGAGGCTGCACCAGTTAAAATAAAAGGGCATTGTGAATTGAGTTATTGTCAAGTTGGTGTGACAGGTATGAAGGAAGTGGACTTTGTTGCATGTAGCAGATCTTATCATATGAAGGAAATGGACATTGTTGCATGTAGTAGATCTTATCGCTTAGAGGAAGTGGACATTGTTGCATGTAGTAGATCTTATTGTATGAAGGAAGTGGACATTGTTGCAGTTAGCAGATCTTACCATATGAAGGAAGTGGACATTGTTGCATGTAGCAGATCTTATCATATGAAGGAAGTGGACATTGTTGCAGTTAGCAGATCTTACCATATGAAGGAAGTGGACATTGTTGCATGTAGCAGATCTTATCATATGAAGGAAGTGGACATTGTTGCGTGTAGTAGATCTTATCATATGGAGGAAGTGGACATTGTTGCATGTAGCAGATCTTATCATATGGAGGAAGTGGACATTGTTGCGTGTAGTAGATCTTATCATATGAAGGAAGTGGACATTGTTGCAGTTAGCAGATCTTACCATATGAAGGAAGTGGACATTGTTGCATGTAGCAGATCTTACCATATGGAGGAAGTGGACATTGTTGCGTGTAGTAGATATTATCATATGAAGGAAGTGGACATTGTTGCATGTAGTAGATCTTATCGCATAGAGGAAGTGGACATTGTTGCATGTAGTAGATCTTATTGTATGAAGGAAGTGGACATTGTTGCAGTTAGCAGATCTTATCATTGAAGGAAAATGAACATTGTACATGTAGCAGATCTTATCGTATGGAGGAGTGGACATTGTTGCATGTAGCAGATCTTACATATGAAAGGAAATGGACATGTGCATGTAGTAGATCTACGCATAGAGGAAGTGGACATTGTTGCATGTAGTAGATCTTATTGTATGAAGGAAGTGGACATTGTTGCAGTTAGCAGATCTTATCATTTGAAGGAAATGAACATTGCTACATGTAGCAGATCTTATCGTATGGAGGAAGTGGACATTGTTGCAGGTAGCAGATCTTATCATATGAAGGAAGTGGACATTGTTGCGTGTAGTAGATCTTATCATATGGAGGAAGTGGACATTGTTGCATGTAGCAGATCTTATCGCTGCAATAGAAAAAGATGAGAGTACTGGTTGCCATGTTTCACTGGACAATCTGGTAGAATAATTTAGCCTCTCATGTAAACAGAAGCAAACTGTTACTGAAAGTGCAACATTTCACTGCTGGCCGGAAGTAAAAGCCCAGTCTATGATGTGGGGGAATCTTGGGCTGCCTCCTGTAAAATAATGTAAGACATCCTGGAACATTATGATGACTGTGTTTAGGGACATGATTAGTGTGTTTCTGCTGTATTTCAGTGATTCTAATGCAACCATTAATGCTTGTGCTGAGCAAGTCTTTCTCCAGAAAATAAAGAGAAATTTTAACACAAAATGTCTCAGATGTGAGCCAATGGGTGTGCTGTTGGTGCATCACAAAGCCCAACCACATACAGCTTCCACAAGGAAGGTTCATGGAGTCCCTACCTAGACAAGTGCCTTACCACAAAAGACGACAGTGTTCAACAATAGTGTAATAGTGTATCATTTCTAGACATATAATAGTAAACATTAAGTATGTAGTATGTTGAGTTTAGAAGTTTATTTTGTGACCTACTCTTGTAAACCAATCCTTGTTGATATTGGGTTAGTACTACTTCTAATAGTTGCCACTTCTGGGGAGTGCAGTCGACATATTTTGCGTGTGGATTAGCTTTCCTTGTTACCAGTGTCCATCAGACAAATCCATCCCAATGTTTGAGGTACTTGTAATTTACATCCCCAAGTTAAAGATGAGAAGTCAGAATTTTAGTCCAGCTGACTGGTATAGGGATTAAACCTGCTACCACAACATCAGCACACTGGAAGTTTAAGAGCAAGTGCTCTTATTCATTCAGCCATGCTGACCTCCCCATTCAAATAAGTATTGTTTTGTCAAGTTAGTGAACACAGCTGCAGATCATGTTAAAACATGACAACATTCTATTGACCTGAAACAGATCATGTTAAAACATGACAACATTCTATTGACCTGAAACAGATCATGTTAAAACATGACAACATTCTATTGACCTGAAACAGATCATGTTAAAACATGACAACATTCTATTGACCTGAAACAGATCATATTAAAATATTACACAATTCTATTGTCCTGAAACAGATCATGTTAAAATATTACAACATTCTATTGACCTGAAACAGATCATGTTAAAACATGACAACATTCTATTGACCTGAAACAGATCATGTTAAAACATGACAACATTCTATTGACCTGAAACAGATCATGTTAAAATATTACACAATTATGTTGACCTAAAAGAATGCTGTGATGAGGAGACATTGCTACTGGCTGTACAGGCAGGAGGTTGTAATGTTACTGTGTACTACTGGCTGTACAGGCAGGAGGTTGTAATGTTACTGTGTACTACTGGCTGTACAGGCAGGAGGTTGTAATGTTACTGTGTACTACTGGCTGTACAGGCAGGAGGTTGTAATGTTACTGTGTACTACTGGCTGTACAGGCGGGAGGTTGTAATGTTACTGTGTACTACTGGCTGTACAGGCAGGAGGTTGTAATGTTACTGTGTACTACTGGCTGTACAGGCAGGAGGTTGTAATGTTACTGTGTACTACTGGCTGTACAGGCAGGAGGTTGTAATGTTACTGTGTACTACTGCTGTACAGGCAGGAGGTTGTAATGTTACTGTGTACTACTGGCTGTACAGGCAGGAGGTTGTAATGTTACTGTGTACTACTGGCTGTACAGGCGGGAGGTTGTAATGTTACTGTGTACTACTGGCTGTACAGGCAGGAGGTTGTAATGTTACTGTGTACTACTGGCTGTACAGGCGGGAGGTTGTAATGTTACTGTGTACTACTGGCTGTACAGGCGGGAGGTTGTAATGTTACTGTGTACTACTGGCTGTACAGGCAGGAGGTTGTAATGTTACTGTGTACTACTGGCTGTACAGGCAGGAGGTTGTAATGTTACTGTGTACTACTGGCGGTACAGGCAGGAGGTTGTAATGTTACTGTGTACTACTGGCTGTACAGGCAGGAGGTTGTAATGTTACTGTGTACTACTGGCTGTACAGGCGGGAGGTTGTAATGTTACTGTGTACTACTGGCTGTACAGGCAGGAGGTTGTAATGTTACTGTGTACTACTGGCTGTACAGGCAGGAGGTTGTAATGTTACTGTGTACTACTGGCTGTACAGGCAGGAGGTTGTAATGTTACTGTGTACTACTGGCTGTACAGGCAGGAGGTTGTAATGTTACTGTGTACTACTGGCTGTACAGGCAGGAGGTTGTAATGTTACTGTGTACAATCTGGTTGAAATAGTCACGTAATGTGTGCAAGGGAATGAACTGGTGTTATTGCATTCAGTTTATATGCAATCTAAATGTCATCACTGAACTCAGTTACAGAAAAATATGTGAACAACCAAGATCTGACTCAACAAGATGTGACACAAGAAGATGTGACATGATATGGTGTGACATAACATGATGTGGCACAAAAAGATGCAACCTAAAAAGATGTGACATAAAATATGACATAACATGTTGTGACATAATAAGATGTGACATACAAGCTGTGACACAACAAGATGTGACATAGCAAGATGTAACATAACAAAATATATAAAAAGATTTGATACAACAAGATATGACATGATAAGATATGACATAACAATAAATGACGCAACCCGAATTGGCACAACACAATATGACTCACAAAGTTGTAACATAACAAGACAGGACAGAACTTCCTGAGACATGACTCCAAAAGATCAGACATCGTCAGACATGACTTAGAAAGACAGGAGCTCAGCAAGATGAGACATGAGATACTGCCAGACTTAACAATTACAGCATTGCTAGAGTCTCATTGCGGGAGTCTCTGTGGCGAAGTGGTCAAGCCGTTTGACTCGTGCTCCGAAGGTCATGGGTTCGATTCCGGGCCGCGTCCTTCGGTTTACGAGTTAAATGTTTCGGAGACTCCTGTGGGTCGTCGCTAAAAGCTATGGAGTTCGTGCTTTGTGCGACGCTTTCCGCGCTGCGGAAAGAGACCGAGCCATATGGGATAAAACCCGGTGCAATGAAGTCGACCCTGTCAACTTTTAAGCGACTTTTTTTTTTAAAGCGACAGACTTAACAAGTTAGGACTCAATATAAATTAACACAATACTTTACCTGATATCTAACACATTTTCTTCTTTGTATCTTTGGCTTCTTATCCTATACATTTGTAATATTATTTTGTTTCCTTTCACTTTTGTCTTCTGTTATCTTTACTACAAAGTGATTAGCTTCCTTTGCACATATTTTTTCCAGCTTTTTAATGTATTCATTTTTGAGAACCCGTTGAATCCATTCCTAATTGTACAAGAATGTTTTCAACGAGTGTGGCTCTGTGGGTCAGTCCCCA
Organism: Cepaea nemoralis; assembly: GCA_014155875.1. Classification (NCBI taxonomy): domain Eukaryota; kingdom Metazoa; phylum Mollusca; class Gastropoda; order Stylommatophora; family Helicidae; genus Cepaea; species Cepaea nemoralis. The sequence continues at coordinate 763,806 of JACEFZ010009785.1, read as the reverse complement.
TTAGTGTAGAGATGATTTCAACCAGTGTGGGTCAAAACCCATCAGTATAGGGGTGATTTCAACCAGTGTGGGTCAAAACCCTTCAGTGTAGGGGTGATTTCTACCAGCATGGGTTAATCCCCATTAGTGTAGGGGTGATTTAAACCAGTGTGGGTCAATGCCCATTGGTAAGAGGATGAATTCAACCAGTGTGGGTCAATCCCCATTAGTGTGGGGTTGATTTCAGCCAGTGTGGGTCAATTCCCAATAGTGTAGGGTTTATTTCAACCAGTGTGGGTCAATCCCCATTAGTGAGGAGTTGATTGCAACCAGTTTGAGTCAAGTCCCTTTAGTGTAAGAGTTATTTCAACCAGTATATTTCCGTGGGCCAATTCCATTAGTAGAGAAATGTTTAAAACCAGTACAGCTCTGTGAATTAATTTCAGTTAATGGAGGGATGATCTCAGTTAGTGGAGGGATGATCTCAGTTAGTGGAAGGATGATATCAGTTAGTGGAGGGATGATCTCAGTTAGTGGAGGGATGATCTCAGTTAGTGGAGGGATGATCTCAGTGGAGGGATGATCTCAGTTAGTGGAGGGATTATCTCAGTTAGTGGAGGGATTATCTCAGTTAGTGGAGGGATGATCTCAGTTAGTGGAGGGATTATCTCAGTTAGTGGAGGGATTATCTCAGTTAGTGGAAGGATGATATCAGTTAGTGGAGGGATGATCTCAGTTAGTGGAGGGATGATCTCAGTTAGTGAAGGATGATATCAGTTAGTAGGGATGACTCAGTTATGGCGGATGATCTCAGTTAGTGGAGGGATGATCTCAGTTAGTGAGGGATGATCTCAGTTAGTGGAGGGATTATCTCAGTTAGTGGAGGGATGATCTCAGTTAGTGAGGGATGATCTCAGTTAGTGGAGGGATGATCTCAGTTAGTGGAGGATGATCTCAGTTAGTGGAGGGATGATCTCAGTTAGTGGAGGGATGATCTCAGTTAGTGGAGGGATGATCTCAGTTAGTGGAGGGATGATCTCAGTTAGTGGAGGGATGATCTCAGTTAGTGGAGGGATGATCTCAGTTAGTGGGGATGATCTCAGTTAGTGGAGGGATGATCTCAGTTAGTGGATGGGATTATCTCAGTTAGTGGAGGGATTATCTCAGTTAGTGGAGGGATGATCTCAGTTAGTGGAGGGATGATCTCAGTTAGTGGAGGGATGATCTCAGTTAGTGGAGGGATGATCTCAGTTAGTGGAGGGATGATCTCAGTTAGTGGAGGGATTATCTCAGTTAGTGGAGGGATGATCTCAGCTAGTGGAGGGATGATCTCAGTTAGTGGAGGGATGATCTCAGTTAGTGGAGGGATTGATCTCAGTTAGTGGAGGGATTGATCTCAGTAGTGGAGGATATCTCAGTTAGTGGAGGGATGATCTCAGTTAGTGGGAGTGATGATCTCAGTTAGTGGAGGGATGATCTCAGTTAGTGGAGGGATGATCTCAGTTAGTGGAGGGATGATCTCAGTTAGTGGAGGGATGATCTCAGTTAGTGGAGGGATGATCTCAGTTAGTGGAGGGATGATCTCAGTAGTGGAGGGATGATCTCAGTTAGTGGAGGGATGATCTCAGTTAGTGGAGGGATGATCTCAGTTAGTGGATGGATGATCTCAGTTAGTGGAGGGATGATCTCAGTTAGGGAGGGAGCTTCAATTAGTGGAGGGATGATCCTCAGTTAGTGGAGGGATGATCTCAGTTAGTGGAGGGATTGATCTCAGTTAGTGGAGGGATGATCTCAGTTAGTGGAGGGATGATCTCAGTTAGTGGAGTGCGTTATTTCTCAGTTAGTGGAGGGATATCTCAGTTAGTGGATAGGGATGATCTCAGTTAGTGAGGGATGATCTCAGTTAGTGGAGGGATGATCTCAGTTAGCTTGGAGGATTATCTTCAGTTAGTGGAGTGATGACTCAGTTAGTGGAGGGATGATCTCAGTTAGTGGAGGGATGATCTCAGTTAGTGGAGGGATGATCTCAGTTAGTGGAGGGATGATCTCAGTTAGTGGAGGGATGATCTCAGTTAGTGGAGGGATGATCTCATTCGTGGAGGGATGATCTCAGTTATGGAGGGATGATCTCAGTTAGTGGAGTGATGATCTCAGTTAGTGGAGGGATGATCTCAGTTAGTGGAGGGATGATCTCAGTTAGTGGAGGGATGATCTCAGTTAGTGGAGGGATTGATCTCAGTTAGTGGAGGGATGATCTCAGTTAGTGGAGGATGATCTCAGTTAGTGGAGGGATGATCTCAGTTAGTGGAGGATGATCTCAGTTAGTGGAGGGTTTATCTCAGTTAGTGGAGGGATTATCTCAGTTAGTGGAGGGATGATCTCAGTTAGTGGAGGGATGATCTCAGTTAGTGGAGGGATGATCTCAGTTAGTGGAGGGATGATCTCAGTTAGTGGAGGGATTATCTCAGTTAGTGGAGGGATGATCTCAGTTAGTGTAGGGATGATCTCAGTTAGTGGAGGGATGATCTCAGTTAGTGGAAGGATTATCTCAGTTAGTGGAGGGATGATCTCAGTTAGTGGAGGGATGATCTCAGTTAGTGGAGGGATGACCTCAGTTAGTGGAGGGATGACCTCAGTTAGTGGAGGGATGATCTCAGTTAGTGGAGGGATGATCTCAGTTAGTGGAGGGATGATCTAAGTTAGTGGAGGGATGATCTCAGTTAGTGGAGGGATGATCTCAGTTAGTGGAGGGATGATCTCAGTTAGTGGAGGGATGATCTCAGTTAGTGGAGGGATGATCTCAGTTAGTGGAGGGATGATCTCAGTTAGTGGAGGGATGATCTCAGTTAGTGGAGGGATTATCTCAGTTAGTGGAGGGATGATCTCAGTTAGTGGAAGGATGATCTCAGTTAGTGGAGGGATGATCTCAGTTAGTGGAGGGATGATCTCAGTTAGTGGAGGGATGATCTCAGTTAGTGGAGGGATGATCTCAGTTAGTGGAGGGATGATCTCAGTTAGTGGAGGGATGATCGCAGTTAGTGGAGGGATTATCGCAGTTAGTGGAGGGATTATCTCAGTTAGTGGAGGGATTATCTCAGTTAGTGGAGGGATTATCGCAGTTAGTGGAGGGATGATCTCAGTTAGTGGAGGGATTATCTCAGTTAGTGGAAGGATTATCGCAGTTAGTGGAGGGATGATCTCAGTTAGTGGAGGGATGATATCAGTTAGTGGAGGGATGATCTCAGTTAGTGGAAGGATTATCTCAGTTAGTGGAGGGATGATCTCAGTTAGTGGAGGGATGATCTCAGTTAGTGGAGGGATGATCTCAGTTAGTGGAGGGATGATCTCAGTTAGTGGAGGGATTATCTCAGTTAGTGGAAGGATGATCTCAGCTAGTGGAGGGATGATCTCAGCTAGTGGAGGGATGATCTCAGTTAGTGGAGGGATGATCTCAGTTAGTGGAGGGATGATCTCAGTTAGTGGAGGGATGATCTCAGTTAGTGGAGGGATGATCTCAGTTAGTGGAGGGATGATCTCAGTTAGTGGAGGGATGATCTCAGTTAGTGGAGGGATGATCTCAGTTAGTGGAGGGATGATCTCAGTTAGTGGAGGGATGATCTCAGTTAGTGGAAGGATTATCGCAGTTAGTGGAGGGATTATCGCAGTTAGTGGAGGGATTATCTCAGTTAGTGGAGGGATTATCTCAGTTAGTGGAGGGATTATCTCAGTTAGTGGAGGGATTATCTCAGTTAGTGGAGGGATTATCTCAGTTAGTGGAGGGATGATCTCAGTTAGTGGAGGGATGATCTCAGTTAGTGGAGGGATGATCTCAGTTAGTGGAGGGATGATCTCAGTTAGTGGAGGGATGATCTCAGTTAGTGGAGGGATGATCTCAGTTAGTGGAGGGATGATCTCAGTTAGTGGAGGGATGATCTCAGTTAGTGGAGGGATGATCTCAGTTAGTGGAGGGATGATCTCAGTTAGTGGAGGGATGATCTCAGTTAGTGGAGGGATTATCTCAGTTAGTGGAGGGATGATCTCAGTTAGTGGAGGGATGATCTCAGTTAGTGGAGGGATGATCTCAGTTAGTGGAGGGATTATCTCAGTTAGTGGAGGGATGATCTCAGTTAGTGGAGGGATGATCTCAGTTAGTGGAGGGATGATCTCAGTTAGTGGAGGGATGATCTCAGTTAGTGGAGGGATGATCTCAGTTAGTGGAGGGATGATCTCAGTTAGTGGAGGGATGATCTCAGTTAGTGGAGGGATTATCTCAGTTAGTGGAGGGATGATCTCAGTTAGTGGAGGGATGATCTCAGTTAGTGGAGGGATGATCTCAGTTAGTGGAGGGATGATCTCAGTTAGTGGAGGGATTATCTCAGTTAGTGGAGGGATTATCTCAGTTAGTGGAGGGATGATCTCAGTTAGTGGAGGGATGATCTCAGTTAGTGGAGGGATGATCTCAGTTAGTGGAGGGATGATCTCAGTTAGTGGAGGGATGATCTCAGTTAGTGGAGGGATGATCTCAGTTAGTGGAGGGATGATCTCAGTTAGTGGAGGGATGATCTCAGTTAGTGGAGGGATGATCTCATTTAGTGGAGGGATGATCTCAGTTAGTGGAGGGATGATCTCAGTTAGTGGAGGGATGATCTCAGTGGAGGGATGATCTCAGTTAGTGGAGGGATTATCTCAGTTAGTGGAGGGATGATCTCAGTTAGTGGAGGGATGATCTCAGTTAGTGGAGGGATGATCTCAGTTAGTGGAGGGATGATCTCAGTTAGTGGAGGGATGATCTCAGTTAGTGGAGGGATGATCTCAGTTAGTGGAGGATTATCTCAGTTAGTGGAGGGATTATCTCAGTTAGTGGAGGGATGATCTCAGTTAGTGGAGGGATGATCTCAGTTAGTGGAGGGATGATCTCAGTTAGTGGAGGGATGATCTCAGTTAGTGGAGGGATGATCTCAGTTAGTGGAAGGATGATCTCAGTTAGTGGAGGGATGATCTCAGTTAGTGGAGGGATGATCTCAGTTAGTGGAGGGATGATCTCAGTTAGTGGAGGGATGATCTCAGTTAGCGGAGGGATTATCTCAGTTAGTGGAGGGATGATCTCAGTTAGCGGAAGGATGATCTCAGCTAGTGGAGGGATGATCTCAGTTAGTGGAAGGATGATCTCAGTTAGTGGAGGGATGATCTCAGTTAGTGGAGGGATTATCTCAGTTAGTGGAGGGATGATCTCAGTTAGTGGAGGGATGATCTCAGTTAGTGGAGGGATGATCTCAGTTAGTGGAAGGATGATCTCAGTTAGTGGAGGGATGATCTCAGTTAGTGGAGGGATGATCTCAGTTAGTGGAGGGATGATCTCAGTTAGTGGAGGGATGATCTCAGCTAGTGGAGGGATGATCTCAGTTAGTGGAGGGATGATATCAGCTAGTGGAGGGATGATCTCAGTTAGTGGAGGGATGATCTCAGCTAGTGGAGGGATGATCTCAGTTAGTGGAGGGATGATCTCAGTTAGTGGAGGGATGATATCAGTGGAGGGATGATCTCAGTTAGTGGAGGGATGATCTCAGTTAGTGGAGGGATGATCTCAGTTAGTGGAGGGATGATCTCAGTTAGTGGAGGGATGATCTCAGCTAGTGGAGGGATGATCTCAGTTAGTGGAGGGATGATCTCAGTTAGTGGAGGGTTTATCTCAGTTAGTGGAGGGATGATCTCAGTTAGTGGAGGGATGATCTCAGTTAGTGGAGGGATGATCTCAGTTAGTGGAGGGTTTATCTCAGTTAGTGGAGGGTTTATCTCAGTTAGTGGAGGGATGATCTCAGTTAGTGGAGGGATGATCTCAGTTAGTGGAGGGATGATCTCAGTTAGTGGAGGGATGATCTCAGTTAGTGGAGGGATGATATCAGTGGAGGGATGATCTCAGTTAGTGGAGGGATGATCTCAGTTAGTGGAGGGATGATCTCAGTGGAGGGATGATCTCAGTTAGTGGAGGGATGATCTCAGTTAGTGGAGGGATGATCTCAGCTAGTGGAGGGATGATCTCAGTTAGTGGAAGGATGATCTCAGTTAGTGGAGGGATGATCTCAGTTAGTGGAGGGATGATCTCAGCTAGTGGAGGGATGATCTCAGTTAGTGGAGGGATGATCTCAGTTAGTGGAGGGTTTATCTCAGTTAGTGGAGGGATGATCTCAGTTAGTGGAGGGATGATCTCAGTTAGTGGAGGGATGATCTCAGTTAGTGGAGGGTTTATCTCAGTTAGTGGAGGGATGATCTCAGTTAGTGGAGGGATGATCTCAGTGGAGGGATGATCTCAGTTAGTGGAGGGATTATCTCAGTTAGTGGAGGGATTATCTCAGTTAGTGGAGGGATGATCTCAGTTAGTGGAGGGATTATCTCAGTTAGTGGAGGGATTATCTCAGTTAGTGGAAGGATGATATCAGTTAGTGGAGGGATGATCTCAGTTAGTGGAAGGATGATATCAGTTAGTAGAGGGATGATATCAGTTAGTGGAGGGATGATCTCAGTGGAGGGATGATCTCAGTTAGTGGAGGGATGATCTCAGTTAGTGGAGGGATTATCTCAGTTAGTGGAGGGATGATCTCAGTTAGTGGAGGGATGATCTCAGTTAGTGGAAGGATGATATCAGTTAGTGGAGGGATGATCTCAGTTAGTGGAGGGATGATCTCAGTTAGTGGAGGGATGATCTCAGTTAGTGGAGGGATGATCTCAGTTAGTGGAGGGATGATCTCAGTTAGTGGAGGGATGATCTCAGTTAGTGGAGGGATGATCTCAGTTAGTGGAGGGATGATCTCAGTTAGTGGAGGGATTATCTCAGTTAGTGGAGGGTTTATCTCAGTTAGTGGAGGGATTATCTCAGTTAGTGGAGGGATGATCTCAGTTAGTGGAGGGATGATCTCAGTTAGTGGAGGGATGATCTCAGTTAGTGGAGGGATGATCTCAGTTAGTGGAGGGATGATCTCAGTTAGTGGAGGGATTATCTCAGTTAGTGGAGGGATGATCTCAGTTAGTGGAGGGATGATCTCAGTTAGTGGAGGGATGATCTCAGTTAGTGGAGGGATGATCTCAGTTAGTGGAGGATGATCTCAGTTAGTGGAGGGATGATCTCAGTTAGTGGAGGATGATCTCAGTTAGTGGAGGATGACCTCAGTTAGTGGAGGGATGATCTCAGTTAGTGGAGGGATGATCTCAGTTAGTGGAGGGATGATCTCAGTTAGTGGAGGGATGATCTCAGTTAGTGGAGGGATGATCTCAGTTAGTGGAGGGATGATCTCAGTTAGTGGAGGGATGATCTCAGTTAGTGGAGGGATGATCTCAGTTAGTGGAGGGATGATCTCAGTTAGTGGAGGGATGATCTCAGTTAGTGGAGGGATTATCTCAGTTAGTGGAGGATGATCTCAGTTAGTGGAGGGATGATCTCAGTTAGTGGAGGGATGATCTCAGTTAGTGGAGGATGATCTCAGTTAGTGGAGGGATGATCTCAGTTAGTGGAGGATGATCTCAGTTAGTGGAGGGATGATCTCAGTTAGTGGAGGGATGATCTCAGTTAGTGGAGGGATGATCTCAGTTAGTGGAGGGATTATCTCAGTTAGTGGAGGGATTATCTCAGTTAGTGGAGGGATGATCTCAGTTAGTGGAGGGATGATATCAGTTAGTGGAGGGATGATCTCAGTTAGTAGAAGGATGATCTCAGTTAGTGGAGGGATGATCTCAGTTAGTGGAGGGATGATCTCAGTTAGTGGAGGGATGATCTCAGTTAGTGGAGGGATGATCTCAGTTAGTGGAGGGATTATCTCAGTTAGTGGAAGGATGATCTCAGTTAGTGGAGGGATGATCTCAGTTAGTGGAGGGATGATCTCAGTTAGTGGAGGGATGATCTCAGTTAGTGGAGGGATGATCTCAGTTAGTGGAGGGATGATCTCAGTTAGTGGAGGGATGATCTCAGTTAGTGGAGGGATGATCTCAGTTAGTGGAGGGATGATCTCAGTTAGTGGAGGGATGATCTCAGTTAGTGGAGGGATGATCTCAGTTAGTGGAGGGATGATCTCAGTTAGTGGAAGGATTATCGCAGTTAGTGGAGGGATTATCTCAGTTAGTGGAGGGATTATCTCAGTTAGTGGAGGGATGATCTCAGTTAGTGGAGGGATTATCGCAGTTAGTGGAGGGATATCTCAGTTAGTGGAGGGATTATCTCAGTTAGTGGAGGGATGATCTCAGTTAGTGGAGGGATGATCTCAGTTAGTGGAGGGATGATCTCAGTTAGTGGAGGGATGATCTCAGTTAGTGGAGGGATGATCTCAGTTAGTGGAGGGATGATCTCAGTTAGTGGAGGGATGATCTCAGTTAGTGGAGGGATGATCTCAGTTAGTGGAGGGATGATCTCAGTTAGTGGAGGGATGATCTCAGTTAGTGGAGGGATGATCTCAGTTAGTGGAGGGATGATCTCAGTTAGTGGAGGGATGATCTCAGTTAGTGGAGGGATGATCTCAGTTAGTGGAGGGATTATCTCAGTTAGTGGAGGGATGATCTCAGTTAGTGGAGGGATGATCTCAGTTAGTGGAGGGATGATCTCAGTTAGTGGAGGGATGATCTCAGTTAGTGGAGGGATGATCTCAGTTAGTGGAGGGATGATCTCAGTTAGTGGAGGGATGATCTCAGTTAGTGGAGGGATGATCTCAGTTAGTGGAGGGATTATCTCAGTTAGTGGAGGGATGATCTCAGTTAGTGGAGGGATGATCTCAGTTAGTGGAGGGATGATCTCAGTTAGTGGAGGGATGATCTCAGTTAGTGGAGGGATGATCTCAGTTAGTGGAGGGATGATCTCAGTTAGTGGAGGGATGATCTCAGTTAGTGGAGGGATGATCTCAGTTAGTGGAGGGATGATCTCAGTTAGTGGAGGGATGATCTCAGTTAGTGGAGGGATGATCTCAGTTAGTGGAGGGATGATCTCAGTTAGTGGAGGGATGATCTCAGTTAGTGGAGGGATGATCTCATTTAGTGGAGGGATGATCTCAGTTAGTGGAGGGATGATCTCAGTGGAGGGATGATCTCAGTTAGTGGAGGGATTATCTCAGTTAGTGGAGGGATGATCTCAGTTAGTGGAGGGATGATCTCAGTTAGTGGAGGGATGATCTCAGTTAGTGGAGGGATGATCTCAGTTAGTGGAGGGATGATCTCAGTTAGTGGAGGGATGATCTCAGTTAGTGGAGGGATGATCTCAGTTAGTGGAGGGATTATCTCAGTTAGTGGAGGGATGATCTCAGTTAGTGGAGGGATGATCTCAGTTAGTGGAGGGATGATCTCAGTTAGTGGAGGGATGATCTCAGTTAGTGGAGGGATGATCTCAGTTAGTGGAAGGATGATCTCAGTTAGTGGAGGGATGATCTCAGTTAGTGGAGGGATGATCTCAGTTAGTGGAGGGATGATCTCAGTTAGTGGAGGGATGATCTCAGTTAGTGGAGGGATTATCTCAGTTAGTGGAGGGATGATCTCAGTTAGTGGAGGATGATCTCAGTTAGTGGAGGGGATGATCTCAGTTAGTGGAGGGATGATCTCAGTTAGTGGAGGGATTATCTCAGTTAGTGGAGGGATGATCTCAGTTAGTGGAGGGATGATCTCAGTTAGTGGAGGGATGATCCTCAGTTAGTGGAGGGATGATCTCAGTTAGTGGAAGGGATGATCTCAGTTAGTGGAGGGATGATCTCAAGTTAGTGGAGGGATGATCTCAGATTAGTGGAAGGGATGATCATCCGTTAGTGGGAAAGGGAGTGATCTCAGTTAGTGGAGGGATGATCTCAGTTAGTGGAAGGGAGGATCTCAGTTAGTGGAAGGGATGATCTCCGTTGAGTGGAGGGATGATCTAAGTTAGTGAGGGCTGAGCTCAGTTAGGTGAGGGATGAATCTCCAGTTAGTGAGTGGCAAAAAACAAAAAAAAAAAATTGGAAATCCTCAGTTAGTGGAGGGGATGATCTCAGTTAGTTGGATGGATGATCTCAGTTAGTGGAGGGATGATCCTCAGTTAGTGGAAGGGATGATCTCAGTTAGTGGAGGGATGATCTCAGTTAGTGGAGGGATTACTCGTTAGTGGAGGATGACTCTCATTATGGAGGGATTGATCTCAGTTAGTGTAGGGATGATCTCAGTTAGTGGAGGGATGATCCTCGAGTTAGTGAGGGATTGATCCTCAGTTAGTGGAGGGATTAGCTCAGTTAGTGGAGGATGATCTCAGTTAGGTGGGAGGTGATTATCTCAGTTAGTGGAGATGAATGATCTCAGTTAGTGGAGGGATGATCTCAGTTAGTGGAGGGAATGATCTCAGTTAGTGGAGGGATGATCTCAGTTAGTGGAGGGATGATCTCAGTTAGTGGAGGATGAATTCCTCAGTTAGTGGAGGGATGATCTCAGTTAGTGGAGGGAATGATCTCAGTCATTGGAGTGATATCTCAGTTAGTGGAGTTGATGATCTCAGTTAGTGGAGGATGAATCTCAGTTAGTGGAGGATGATCTCAGTTAGTGGAGGGATGATCTCAGTTAGTGGAGGGATGATCTCAGTTAGTGGAGGGATGATCTCAGTTAGTGGAGGGATGAGCTCAGTTAGTGGGAGGTGAATGATCTCAGTTAGTGGAGGGATGTATCTCAGTTAGTGGAGGGTGATAATCAGTTAGTGATGTGATCTCAGTTAGTGGAAGGGATGATCTCAGTTAGTGGAGGGATGATCCTCAGTTAGTTGAGGGATGATCTCAGTTTAGTGGAGGGATGATTCTCAAGTTAGTGGAAGTGATGATCTCGAGGTTAGTGGAGGGATGAATCTCAGTTAGTGGAGGGATGATCTCAGTTAGTGGAGTGGATGATCCTCAGTTAGTGGAGGGATGATCTCAGATTAGTGGAGGGATGATCTCAGCTTAGTGAAGGATGAACTTTTTCAGTTAGTGAGGGAATGATCTCAGTTAGTGGAGGGGATGATCTCATTAAGTGGAGTGGATGATTCTCAGTTAGTGAGGGATTGATCGCAGTTAGTGGAGTGATGATCTACAGTTAGTTGGATGGAATTGATCTCAGTTATGTGGAGGGATGTAATCTCAGTTAGTGGAGGGATGATCTCAGTTAGTGGAGGGATGATCTCAGTTAGTGGAGGGATGATCTCAGTTAGTGGAGGGATGATCTCAGTTAGTGGAGGGATGATCTCAGTTAGTGGAGGGATGATCTCAGTTAGTGGAGGGATGATCTCAGTTAGTGGAGGGATGATCTCAGTTAGTGGAGGGATGATCTCAGTTAGTGGAGGGATGATCTCATTTAGTGGAGGGATGATCTCAGTTAGTGGAGGGATGATCTCAGTTAGTGGAGGGATGATCTCAGTTAGTGGAGGGATGATCTCAGTGGAGGGATGATCTCAGTTAGTGGAGGGATGATCTCAGTTAGTGGAGGGATGATCTCAGTTAGTGGAGGGATGATCTCAGTTAGTGGAGGGATGATCTCATTTAGTGGAGGGATGATCTCAGTTAGTGGAGGGATGATCTCAGTTAGTGGAGGGATGATCTCAGTTAGTGGAGGGATGATCTCAGTTAGTGGAGGGATGATCTCAGTTAGTGGAGGGATGATCTCAGTTAGTGGAGGGATGATATCAGTTAGTGGAGGGATGATCTCAGTTAGTGGAGGGATGATCTCAGTTAGTGGAGGGATGATCTCAGTTAGTGGAGGGATGATCTCAGTTAGTGGAGGGATGATCTCAGTTAGTGGAGGGATGATCTCAGTTAGTGGAGGGATGATCTCAGTTAGTGGAGGGATTATCTCAGTTAGTGGAGGGATGATCTCAGTTAGTGGAGGGATGATCTCAGTTAGTGGAGGGATGATCTCAGTTAGTGGAGGGATGATCTCAGTTAGTGGAGGGATGATCTCAGTTAGTGGAGGGATGATCTCAGTTAGTGGAGGGATGATCTCAGTTAGTGGAGGGATGATCTCAGTTAGTGGAGGGATGATATCAGTTAGTGGAGGGATGATCTCAGTTAGTGGAGGGATGATCTCAGTTAGTGGAGGGATGATCTCAGTTAGTGGAGGGAGTTATCTCAGTTAGTGGAGGGATTATCTCAGTTAGTGGAGGGATGATCTCAGTTAGTGGAGGGATGATCTCAGTTAGTGGAGGGATGATCTCAGTTAGTGGAGGGATGATATCAGTGGAGGAATGATCTCAGTTAGTGGAGGGATGATCTCAGTTAGTGGAGGGATTATCTTCAGTTAGTGGAGGGATGATCTCAGTAGTGGAGGGATGATCTCAGTTAGTGGAGGGTTATCTCAGTTAGTGGAGGGATGATCTCAGTTAGTGGAGGGATGATCTCATTTAGTGGAGGGATGATCTCAGTTAGTGGAGGGATGATATCAGTGGAGGGATGATCTCAGTTAGTGGAGGGATGATCTCAGTAAGTGGAGGGATGATCTCAGTTAGTGGAGGGATGATCTCAGTTAGTGGAGGGATGATCTCAGTTAGTGGAGGGATGATCTCAGTTAGTGGAGGGATGATCTCAGTTAGTGGAAGGATGATATCAGTTAGTGGAGGGATGATCTCAGTTAGTGGAAGGATGATATCAGTTAGTGGAGGGATGATTTCAGTTAGTGGAGGGATGATCTCAGTGGAGGGATGATCTCAGTTAGTGGAGGGATGATCTCAGTTAGTGGAGGGATGATCTCATTTAGTGGAGGGATGATCTCAGTTAGTGGAGGGATGATCTCATTTAGTGGAGGAATGATCTCAGTTAGTGGAGGGATTATCTCAGTTAGTGGAGGGATGATCTCAGTTAGTGGAGGGATGATCTCATTTAGTTAAGGGATGATATCAGTTAGTGGAGGGATGATCTCAGTTAGTGGAGGGATGATCTCAGTTAGTGGAGGGATGATCTCAGTTAGTGAGGGATGATCTCAGTTAGTGGAGGGATGATCTCAGTTAGTGGAGGGATGATCTCAGTGGAGTGACGATCTCAGTTAGTGGAGGGATGTATTCAACCAGTGTGGCTGTGTGGAATCAGTCCCCATTAATAGAGGGAAGTGTGACAACCTGTGCAGATATATGCACTACTAGAGGTATGGATACAGCCAGTGCAGATTTGTCTGTTAAACATCCTTATAAAAATCCTTGTTATCAGTCTCATGAGAGTTGGAAATTACAAAGAACACACTGAATAGTTTTCTTAAAACACTAATTTTAAAAGATCGCTTCTCTGCATTTTGGCTAAGATCAAAGTGAATCTTTATCTGCACTTGATCTGGCCAGGGAGCAGAGGTGGTCATCCAAACTGCAAACTAATCACTGTCTACTAACACTGACAGATGGGCATTGGTGGACCACAATGGACCGAAAGGCACATAATAGGACTAAGAGACCCTTTTAAACAAAACCAAAAGTAAGAAACTACCCACAATAGAATATCTACTATAAATCTGGAGATGAGGATGCCACCTCTGTGTAGATCTATTGTTTCTAGACATACAGTGATGGCTAGAGCTCACACTGGTGTTTATGCTTACATTGTGGTACCTCTATAATCCGAAATTGATTCATTGTTGTTTATATATCAAATAGCAAATCATAGATTAATCACTCTCCACTCGACCAATATTTTCTGAACTCAATCTATACTAATTAAATCACAATATTTTGTAATTGTGTAGTACTGAGACAACAAATAGAGGGAATTTAATTCTGGATTGTGCCCCTTGACTATTTTATTCTTTAGTTATGTCCCTTACATTGTATTTACTATCCTCCCAACCCTTAACATCAGCTTTTGTTATATTTTGTGTTGATCATATGTTTGCTAATGTTATGATTTGTTTGCATTTATGTTATTTATGTAAATATGTTTTTAAATGTGTTTTGTTTGTTTATTTCAACTGGTTTTTTCAAGTCAGTAACACAGTGACAGCAAAGGATTTATACTTCAACTGCCCGAGACAGTGGCAGCTTATGGTGAATCAAAAAAGTCTGCTTTTGCTGTCCTTCTTGGCAGAGACCACACTGGTCGGTGACCATTTCCCACTACTTGAAAAAACATATTTTATGTGCATGTTGTTTATAAGACATTGCAGTAAACCCAGTATTTATTGGCTGTTTATGATTTTCCAGATGTTAGTTCAGTAGTTTACTATTGATTTCTGAACAGTCCACACCTGAACTAACTCTGTGGACTGTAATTCTGGTGGCAGACTGTTGTGTTGGCATTCTGGCCGCTGCCTTATCCCTGCATGTGTGTGCGTGCTGTCTGTTTTGCCAGGACTATTGTCTGTTCAACTTTTCACAAAGGACAGTGAGGAGCATTTTGTGTGATATTCGCTGGCAGAGGAACAGAGCAATATGGAGTGACCTGTTGTTGTGATGTTTCAACCGCGACTAACGACTAATTACTAACTAACCATGAGGCTAAGCTAACCCGACAATTGTACACGTTTCATGGGTAATACCCTGACTACTTATAGTGGAACACAAATAATTGTGGTGGGATCTAGATCACCACAGGTACAGAAGCATGCTCACCCATGCCAGCCTCAAGGCCATTATTAATGCTGATTGTGATGATGATGGTGGTGATGATGATGATGGTGGTGGTGGTGGTAGTGATGATGATGATGGTGGTGGTGGTGGTGATGATGATGATGGTGGTGGTGATGATGATGATGGATGATGATGATGATGATGATGGTGGTGGTGGTGGTGGTGGTGATGATGATGGTGATTTCACAAACAACTATACTGTAATCTTTGTCAGGTCTTAGTCAGATATGACTGAGCTATCGTATGACAGTAGACGATACTACCTGCTTTCTGTTAGCACCGAATGTTGGGCGGCGCTCACCAAACCTGATACTCCACATTGTACCAACGGCTTCGGGTGGAGTGCAATTGGGAGGGTACAAGCCTTATCCTAATGCGAGGAAATGCAACCTAAAGACTAAATGTCATGGCAGGGCAGAACAGGCCCTACGCCTTGGTTGGCGGCTGGTCTAGGATCGAAGCTCTGACAGGCAGTCAGTTACAGCATTGCTTTGCTGATCCGGCAGCTTCTGCAGCTTGTCTTGTTCCAGATGTATTGGTGTTAACTTTCCTCTGGAGTACACCAGACAGACCAAGAGAGGGATCATGCTGCATGGGCAACACATGGTCTCTAAATTCAGCCCAGGCTTTGTGTTATGGAGAGATATAACTCCATTTTACAAACTATCATCTGTCAAGACGGCAAGGTGCCAGTCAGTCATACTGTAATAAGAAATACAAGCTGGACACAAGCTCCCCCAAACTTCTTACAAACATTTAATCTATTTAACTTCACAGTCTGTCCTAAGTGAGCCACAGGACAGGCATGCAATCTATTTAACTTCACAGCCTGTCCTAAGCGAGCCACAGGACTGACATGTAATCTATTTAACTTCGCAGTCTGACCTAAGTGAGCCACGGGACTGACATGTAATATATTTAACTTCACAGCCTGTCCTAAGTGAACCACAGGACAGAAATGTAATCTATTAACTTCACAGCCTGTCCTAAGTGAACCACAGGACAGACATGTAATCTATTTACCTTCACAGCTAACACAGCCTGTCCTAAGTGAACCACAGGGCAGACATGTAATATATTTAACTTCACAGCCTGTCCTAAGTGAACCACAGGACAGACATGTAATCTATTTACCTTCACAGCTAACACAGCCTGTCCTAAGTGAACCACAGGACAGACATGTAATATATTTAACTTCACAGCCTGTCCTAAGTGAACCACAGGACAGACATGTAATATATTTAACTTCACAGCCAAGTGAACCACAGGACTGCGGTGGCTACCATGCTTTCCTGTCCACCTGGCAGGCATGTGTTTGAATCACCATCGAGACGGGAATGTTGTTTTAGTCTCACTGACCTCCCAGGTCAAGCCAGCCTTAAACAGGGGCCAGAAATGTCCTGGGAAATAAAGGAGACATGCACGATCATGAGCACATCACCCAATGAATGTCAGTGGATAATAAATACAGGGTATATTTTTAATGACTGCGCAGTGTTTGAAAATATTTCCGGTCAAAGTTTTGTATTCACCCTCTGTAAAGTTCATGCAACATAATAGGTAAGTATAAAACTTGGACCTGCAATATTTTCAAACACTGCACAGTCATTAAAAATACCATATAACCGTCAAGACATGTAAAAGGAGTTCTTTACTGTTATATTTGTACTTTTTGTGAACATTAAAGACGTGCCTGTAAATATTGGTGCAAGATTGCCTGATTGTACTATTTATTTAGTGTAAATGATTCATTGTTTATTCTGCGTGAATTTATGAGGTACTTTGTCCTGTGTGACTTTATGAGGTACTTTATTATGTGGGAATCTATGAGGTTCTTTGCCCAATGTGAATTTATGAGGAACGTTGTCCTGTGTGAATTTATGAGGTACTTTATTATGTGGAAATCTATGAGGTTCTTTGCCCAATGTGAATTTATGAGGTACTTTGTCCTGTGTGAATTTATGACGTACTTTTATCAGTGTTAATTTATGAGATACTTTACGCGGTGTGAATATATGAGATAATCAAGCTTGTTTGGATTTAAAGGTACTTTATCCACTGTAGGAGCTGTGGAAGTTGAGTGGCTATCATACTTGCCTACCAAACTGATTGTCATGTGTTCAAATCTCCATTTTCAATTGACCTGGCTTCCCACTTCAACCCAGTCTTAGATCAGTAACAGCAAAATGTTATGGGAAGTGGAGGTGGCTGGTGCGATACTGACCTCGTTACCCCTTAATAATAATAATAATAATAATAATAATAATAATAATAATAAAATCCTAGTATAACATTCAGTCCCCTTTTGGTAGACAGTATATTCCACTAGCTAATAACAACTGCCACATCGTTCATTGATTTAGTGAGTCATCTAGCACTGATGTTTGCATGTCCCCCATGCCTGTATAATGCATATCTTTTATATTGTTGTTGTTCTCAGTTAGCCTTGAATGATGTGTGGATGAAATAATGTATGGAAGAGAATGATAGAAGGGCAGAATGTTAGACGGGCCTGCGTGCCCAACTCTTAACCCTTTGAAAATAAAGTTTGTTTGTTCGTTCGTTCAGATGCCAAGTGGTCTATAAAAACATGGGAGCCAGCACTGTACGCCCGATATGTCTCAAGGTGTGAACAAGATTTTTTTTTTTAAAATACTTATCCAGTGTGAATTTATGAGATTTTCTGTATAGTTTAAACTTATGATGTTTTTTTTATCCAATAAGAATTTATGAGGTATTTGACCGAATGTGAATTTGTGCGGTAATGACCTAGAGTGAATTTATGAGGTACTTGACCTAGTGTAAATTTAGGAGGTATCTTACCCAGTGTGCGTTTATCAGGTTTGCTATACAGTTTAAATTGATGGTGTGCTTTATCCAGTAAAAAATTACTCGCATATTTATTACAGTTTGTCGCAGTGAAACCCAGCATTTTTTGACTGTGATTTCTTGGCAACTCTACGTTAAGTAGCCTGCCATTGTTTTCTGAATGATCGGCACTCACACCATTTGATGAAAAACCAATGCCAGGCGGTCTGCCGCTTAATCGCCCAGGGCTGTGTTTCAGATGCGGTATACGAGATTACATATTACGTCTGTCACCCCTTCGCCACACGGCCAGCTCGACACATATACAAATATGAAAGCAGTGGCAAACTACTGAACGTAAACTTGTCAAGAAATTACAAATATTTTTAGAAAATTCAGGGGTTGACTGCAACATCCTGTAAAGAATATGCAACTAACTTTTTTGTTATCCAATAAGAATTTACGAGGTACTAGACCAAATGTGAATTTGTGAGGTACTTGACCTAATGTGAATTTAGGAGGTATTTTATCCAGTGTGAATTTAGAGATACTTGACCAAGTGTGAATTTATGAGGTGTTTTATGCAGTATTATTTTATAAGATCCTCTGACCATTTTTTTATTTATTTTTTATTTTAAGTAAGTAAAATATGGAGTATATTATCCAGTATTCATTCATGGTGTGTTTTTTCCACTATAAATTGTGAGGTGCTTTATCCACAGTGGATTATAAGGTGAGTTACCCAGTATGATATACTACTTGCTTTATCCAGTGTGAACAATATAAAAATATGAAGCATGATGTGAATGAGGGAAAGATTGGCGACCTATTTCTCCCGCATTCAGAGAGAGAGAGAGAGGGGGGAGGCAGAGAGAAAGAGACAGACTGAGCGAAAGTGACATACAGACAGAGGGGGAGAGAGACAGGCAGGCAGAGAGATACAGAGGGGAGGGGAGAAACAGACAGAGAGAGTGAGACAGATAGAAGGGAGGAAGAGACTGACAGAGAGAGGAGAAAGAGAGAGAAAAGAAGAGTAAATAAAGAGAAACAAAAGAGACAGGCTCAGACAAGGATATATACATATAGAGACGAACAAAGAGACATACAACTACACATTGAGACAAACACAGCTAGAAAATTACAGAGTGGAACAAATACAATAAAGAAAATACAGAGTGAGGCAGATTGGCTCATTTCAAATTTCAAAACCTACCCACAAATGAATATTTATATCTTTCTTGTGGCAATATGCGTATGTGAATCACTGATGATTTCAAATTCATAACGTCTAATGGGAGGTGCCTCAAAGAGATTAGAACAAGGATGTCGAATGTAGCCTTTTGCAAGATGGAAAAGTACTGTCCAATAAAAATGTTCCGACGAGAAAAAGTGTTGAAGTGCTACATAGAATCTGTGCTTTTATATGAGTGTGAGACGTGGACAATGAGCAGAAAGCTGAAAACCATTTAATGACAGTGAAAAAGTGGTTTCTGAGGAAAATGCAAAGAGAGCCTTGGACAGAGAGAAAAACAAAGCAAGTCCTATAAGAAGCAGATGAAAACGGTAAACAGTCAACATTTGTGGCACGTTATGAGAAGAAATAAACAAGTGAACTTGGTGACAACTGGCAAGATTGAGGGGATAAAGAACAAGGACAAGTGAATATCTGGATGGCTTGGCCTCATGGCATGGTCGAGACAAGAACACGGAGCTGATCCACGACTAAGGTAATCGTGTGAGATGGCGAAACATGACCACCCACGCTTATCGGCATGACACATGATGTTGAAGGAAGGCAGTCGGGGCATTTTAGACTTCCATATACTCTCCTTAGAATATCGAAGAAAATTACTGACACCCTCTTCCCCCCCCCCCCCCCTTAATTTCCCCCTTTAAAAAAACAAAATTTAAAGAAACGGAACCAGCAAATCTTTGAAAGTTTTGGGCATCAGTGGGATGACGCAGAGGGTTGGATCGAGATCAACAGTGGTTCCAGCAAGACGGGCCACCCCTCACACATCAAATGACTCTCTACCCTGGCTGAGTGAGCGATTTCAGGGGAGACTGATCAGAATAAAGTGTGACTTGGAGTGGGCACGTCATTCACCTTACTTGAACCCCCTAGATTTTTATCTATGGGGGTATCTCGAGGATAATGTGTACCAGAATAACCCTCAAACGACTGGTGAACTGAAGGCAGTAATCACAGCAAAGATCAGGGAAATCCCCACAGAGGAATGCTGTCGAGTAATTGACAATTTAGCGCAACGTATGCAAGTGTGCATCGAACGCTGGAGGCCATTTGTAGTATAACTTTTATACAAAGCGACCGAGGTAACTGAAACTTTTGGAAATGATTGTACACAGACTGAAGTTTACTTTCACCAAATTTCAAGAAATTTGCTTAACCTTTGTAGGATTTAATAAACTTTTTATTGGGGGGAGGGGGTCCACCCTGTACTACAAGATCTGAACATGGAATCAAACTGACTGATTAACATCTTTATGTCTCGGAAACTGAAATACTTTGTTCATGTTAAAATCACAGTAGTGTGGAAAGAACAATGATGGAAACTGAAATACTTTGTTCATGTTAAAATCACAGTAGTGTGGAAAGAAACGTTCCTGGGGAAAGAGGCAAGTTTGAACCAGCATGAGATAGACACGGGATATTGAAGACACTTTGGGCATGAGACGTTCAGAAGGCAATGGAAAACTACTGAACGTAAAACTTGTCCAGGAATCACGAACAGCCAAAATGCTGGGGTAGACTGCTACGTCCTGTGAAGGACATGCAACTAAAATTGGGCATGAAGATACACACTTACCCTTATCTGCGAAGTTTAGACGTCCGATCTACTACTCCAGATCAGCGAGGAGTATGCTATCCTTTTCTTATGTTTATAAAATTTAATATCGCGAGTCTTGCCATTTCTGCCATATTTTTTGTTTTTATTCTGTACTGAGGTTTTGTTCAGGTAGCTTCCGATTGTGTGTAAACGGGTTTGATTCGATGTGGAAGAGTGCTTCACGGCTGAGCTACGAAGTTTGTTTTGTATAAGACTGTCCTAGACTTTGGGATATCTAGTTTGTTTAGGCATTTGCTATGTGAGTAAATGAGTGAGTGAGAGGGGAAGAGTTAGAGTGAGTGTGTGTGGGAGAGAGAGAGTTAGAGTGAGGTGACAGAGCCTTCAGTTATCCTTTACATCGAAGGATACAAAAAGAGCTGCTAAGTCAATAGATTTTAAACGCCAACAAGAAAGGCAGTCAGCTACACAAGTGAGCCAGAGCCAATCAGAAAGTTATCATCAGATGTGTATGACGTGATCGCGCGCCGTTGTTCCTACTGTAGTTTCCTCTATTGGATCACATTTGCCGTTATCTTTCCAGTTTTTTGTACTGAATTCTGTTGCCAATGTCGGTATCTTCTTTTGTCACGTGATTACATTTACGATTCTTAAGTACTTCCAGGGAATGTGTGTATTGTGTGAGGAAGACATGAAAGAGGGAAGATGCAAGTGCCGATAAGTCCATTATAGACATTGACAAATTTGCATGAAATAAACAAAAATATATTTTACAACTTAAATGTGTATGTGTATTTTTAACTGTTGTTAACTTTACATTTCATTTATTGTGAGGTTTTTGGAGATCAACATGGCCGAATTGATAAGAGCATTCGTTTTTAACAGGCGGTGTTCTGATGCCGGGGTAGCGGGTTCAACCCCTACACCGAACAGTTGGACTAAAATATTGACCTCTCGTCCTTGACTTCGGGACGTAAATTACAAGTACCTCACAAGTGGTGTGGGTTTGCCAGATGGCGAGGGACACTGGTGATAGGGAAAGCTAATCCACACGCAAACATCAGTCCAGTGTACTAGAAGTAGTGGCACGTGTATGGACTACGCTTGAGTTCAAATCTCTTTTTGCGCTCGCTCGCTTTGAACTCAAGGGTAGTCCATACACACTATAGTAGTGGTGGACTGAATTTTGCTTGTCGGTTAGCTTTCGCTATTAACAGTGTCGCTCGCCATCAAGCAAACCCACTTCGACTTCAAAAGGACGACAGGTAAACATTTTAGTCCAGTTGTCCGGTGTAGGGGTTGAACCCCTTACCTCGGCATCAGTACGCGAGATGTTTAAGAACACGCGTTCTTATCCATTCGGCCATGCGGACCTGTGTATGGGGTGTAATCTTCATACAGTGAATTATGATTCAGCTTGGTTGGGTCGGTGACCCGATGCATTCGATGTCAATTAGCATTTCTGTGGGACTTGACTTCCCAAATTAGTCCAAAGTCTAACTACAAGGCAGCAGTTCCTCTAGGCTCGTGTTGCTTTTCTTCCATGGATCTTAGTCACTTAACGGCATAGAAACCGACAGACTTGGTCACTTAACGGCATAGAAACCGACAGACTTGGTCACTTAACGGCATAGAAACCGACAGACTTGGTCACTTAACGGCATAGAAACCGACAGACTTGGTCACTTAACGGCATAGAAACCGACAGACTTGGTCACTTAACGGCTTAGAAACCGACAGACTTGGTCACTTAACGGCATAGAAACCGACAGACTTGGTCACTTAACGGCATAGAAACCGACAGACTTGGTCACTTAACGGCTTAGAAACCGACAGACTTGGTCACTTAACGGCATAGAAACCGACAGACTAAACTGAAGGCGATAGAATACCTCACATGCACGGGAAGGTTAATCCGGTCAACAAATGCCTGAAGAAGTAGGGTGTGTCGGCCAACAGGTGAAAATATCGTAGCTCTGTTGTAAACAGACACAACGAAATTAAGCCGAAAACAAAAGTTTCGGACGAACGAAGAAGAAGAATATACATGAGGCTAAACAAATGATTAATAAGAATCACTAGTGAACCAAGTGGGAATCCGAGCATTTGGGCCACCAGAAAGATGGTGCATATTACCAACTCCACCGAAGAGAAGTAACAATTGTCATTCCCTTGACGTGAGAGCTCTACATGTTTAATCAGCAAAAGATATGAGATGGTGCTAAATGTAGCCGTGGGACTGGTGAAATGATAGCTAAACATTTTTACAGGAGTGTTTAACATATGCACAACTGAGAAAAATACATGCCTACACCCACTCTAAACTCTAAGGAAACATGAAGTTCTTGTAGTCAGTTCCCCCCCCCCCCCCCCCCCCCCCCCGCATATCCTTTACATGACATTGCAGTCTACACCAGCATATTTCAGCTGCTGTTGATGTCTTGGCAAGTTTTACGTTCAGTAGTTTGCCATTGTTTTCTGAACGACCGGCTCACATACCCTCCGTAAGTAACCAACGCGGCGCGATCCGCTGACGAATCTCGCGCAGCAGTACAAGTATCTAATGCACTTCAGTCCGTTAGCAGTACAAATGTCTAATGCACTTCAGTCGACTAGCGTTGCAAGTGTCTACATCACTTCAATGGTGTAGTGGCCACGATATAGCGTATAGCCACTCAGATGTAGTCCATGTGTTTTAGCCCGGGACACAAACGCAGTTATGGCCAATCAAGACATCACCCAGTGGAAGAACCATACAGAACGTTCATCCTCCATTCCCACAGTCAATAGCAAACTACACTTTCCCATCTAAACAATGCATACTACAGACCTGCTTGGAAGCCTCATCATCCTGTGCCATGCCGATAAGCATGGGCGGTCATGTTTCGCCATCTCACTCGATCATCACAGTCGTCGACCAGTTCCGTGTTCTTGTCTCGACCATGCCACGTGACAAAGCCATACAGGTATTTACTTCTCTGCCTTCCCCTGGTTATTTCCCCCTCAATCTTGCCAGTTGTCACCAAGTTCTCAAGTTTATTTCTTCTCATAAAGTGTCCAACAAATGTTGACTATCTACGTTTAATTTCTCTGATCAGTTTATGGGTTTTATTTACTTCTTGTAGGACTTGGTCCTTAGTTTTTCTGTCTGTCCATGGTACATTTTAAATTTTCCTCAGAAACCACACTTCCACTATATGTTTTTCATCTTGTCTGCACATTGTGTACGTTTCACATCCATACAAAAGCACAGGTTCTACATAGCACATCAACACTCTTGTTCTTGACAATCTATACCGTCTCATTCCCTCGGAGTACTGGACAGGAGTGTGCTAACTTTGACATTCCTAAAACGAATGAAGGAACTAGACAAACTTGTAACTAGCCTAAGACAATCTGTACATGCCGTGCTGAATCGTGAGCTGGTTACACTAGTTGCCGTCAACCCCATCATTATTTGGCTGTTTGTGGTTTCTTGGCAAGTTTACCTTCAGTAGTTTGCCATTGTTTTCTGAACGACAGGTATACATACCATTTTATGAAAATCAGCGCAAGGCAGACTGCTTCCAAATCGTCCGCAGCAATGTTTCGAACTCGGAATGTGGGATTGCAAACTGCACTCGAAGCACGTTCGCCACATGGCCGGTTCATAAACAACATTATATTTCGGGAACTGAAACACTTTGGTTAAATTAAACTTCAAAGTGGCTTGGACAAAACAATGGCGGAGGACGAAGTTCCTGGGAGAAAAGACAGGGGTCGGTTGGCAAGAACATGCACACAGGACACAGCAGACACCTTGAGTATGGAAGTGCATGAGGCGCGGGTATCGACATGTCGTCTTCAGGTTGTGACGAGAGCGACGTCCTGCAAAGAGCCTGCTAGTAGATGATGATGATGACTGAATACCTGAAACCCCTCTCTTCGAACTAGCGGGGTCTGCAGCCCCTGAACCCCTTGCATTAATCCGGCATTGCTTTGAATATATTCCGTGGCGAAGTAGTCAAGCCGTCGGACTCAGGCTCCGAAGGTTGTGAGTTCGATTCCGGGCCGCGTCCTTAGGTTCATGAGTGCATGTTTTTGGAGACTTCCGGGGTGGTCGCTGGAACTACGGAGTTCGTGTTTTGTGCGACGCTTTCGGCAGTTCGCTGCGTAAAGAGACCGAGCCATATGGGATACCAACCCGGTGCAATGAAGTCGACCCTGTCTTTGAGCGACTTGTGTGTTGTGTTGTTTTGGATATAGTACATACTATCTCTCCTACTTTGTATCTCTGAATCATTGATCCTGAATATCTTTTAGAGTACTCAAGATCGCGGAGATGCATCACATTTGTAGAATGTAGAAAGTAAACATTACAGCGTGTAAACATTACGGTTTGTAAACATTGCAGCATGAAAACATTACATAATGGAAACATTACATTATGCAAACATTAAAACATGTAAACATTACAACCTGCAAACATAATAACATGTAAACATTACAGCATGCAAACACTATAATATGTAAGCATTACAACACGCAAACATTACAATGTGTAAACATTACAATATGTAACCATTACAAAATGCAAATATTAAAGCTTATAAATACATCAGCATATAAAAGCAACAGCACATAAACACAAACACATGCAAACACTAAGTATAGAATTGCTACATCATTTAAAACAACAACATTTGAACACAGCAACATGTACACTATACAGCATATAAAATGCAAATATAAACACTACAGTGTGTATACTTTACAGCACGTAAACACTCATCTCATCTCATCTCATCATGTTCCTCTTGTACCTTGCGGTGTCGAGGTGAAGTATAAACTTCGTGAGAGTGCCCGGTTATGGGCTTCGTATATCGACATTCCCATGGATTCTGTTATTCCCTCCGTCCAACGTTTACGTGGTCGGCCTCTTCCTCTGTTTCCATCTGGTCTGTACATCATTGCTTGTTGTGGCATGCTGTTGACTGGTAACCTACTTGCATGGCCAAACCATTTGACTTGCTGCTTTCTAATAAAATCTAGAGCAGCTTTAACCCCCACTTTAGTCCTGATTTCTTCATTTCTGATCTTATCTCTTCTTGATACGTTGAGTATTCTTCTCAGGAACCTCATTTCTGTTGTTGTGATTTTTCTTTTCTCTTTTTCTGTCATTGTCCAGGTTTGGCATTGGTAGCACAGAGTTGGTAGGAAGATTGTGTTGTAAAGTGCTTTCTTAGTAGTTATTGATACATGTTTGTTCTTTAGTATTGGTGCCATTTGTCCAATGAGTTGATTTGCCTTATTGCACCTATTTTCGATCTCGTCTTCTGATCTGCCATTTGATGATATTATACTTCCTAGGTACTTGAAGCTCTTTACTTGTTTCAAGGGATGTTCGTTTAGGTGAATTGTTGCTGTTTGTTCTTCTTTAGTTATAGTCATTACCTCTGTTTTGCTTGTGCTAATTTTCATGTTATGTTCCCTACACATTTCGTTTAGACTATTCATGCGGTCTTGTAATTCAGCTTCTGATTTTGCTATTAGTGCTTGGTCGTCCGCAAACAGGAGTTCTCTAATGATTAGATTTGCAGATGGTTCTTCTTCTGTGTTCTCGTCATGCGGTATTCTTGCTGTCTCTGCTTGGCTGGTTTCTTTACGTATGTTGTCTATATATGTTATGAACAAGAGAGGGGACAGGACACAACCTTGTCGTACTCCAGATCTTATGGTGAAGGGTTCTGAGTGTCCTCCAGTTGCTCTCACTATGCATTCACTGTTGTTGTATAAACTTCTACATAGGTTTGTTAGATGTGTACTCACTTCATATTGTTTAAAGATTTCCCACAGCTTGTTTCTATCTACCCTATCAAATGGCTTTTCTTGGTCGACAAAGGCTAAGTAGAGTGTTTCATTGAATTCGATTGATTTTTCTATAAGTTGTCTAAGAGCAAAAATGGCGTCTGTGCATCCTTTGTTTTTCCTAAATCCAAGCTGCGTTTCGCTTAGCTGGGGTTCTAAAGTAGTTCGTAATCTTTTTTCAAGAATTTTGCAAAATATTTTCCCAGTATGACTCAAAAGTGAAATGCCTCTGTATTGTGTGCAATCTCTTTTGCTGCCTTTATTTTTCCAAATTGGGATAATTATGGCGTTTCCCCAGTCTCGTGGTGTCTGTTGTTCTACCCAAACATGGTTGAATAGTCTATGTAGCCAAGCTGTTCCTACTTCTCTTGCTGCTTTAATTAGTTCATTTGGTATTTCATCCTGTCCTGGTGATTTGTTCAATGGGGCTAATCTGATGGCTTCTATAATTTCTTCTTTTAGTATGTCTGGTTCTAGTTCTTCGGTGACATCTGTGTAGGTCTCTTGAATTCCTGTGACATCTGATGGGATGTTGAGAAGTTGTTCGAAATACTGCTTCCATCTTATTAGGATCTGTTTTTGTTCACTTATTGGTTCTCCATTTTCGCTGTTAATTATTTCAGTTGGGTCAAAGGGTTCTCCTCTGGTTCGCATTGCACTTATCTTTTTGTAGAAGTTTCTGGTTGCCTCTTTGTAGTTTTTATTTAGGGTTTCTCCATACTCTTCCCAGTAAACACTACATAACGTAAATAATTCACCATATAACATTATACCGTATAAATACTACAGCATAATAATACTAAATCATATAAATGCAATAGTCTTGACACTTTAAAGCAGTGTTTCCCAACGTGGGGCCCACGCCCCAGAGGAGGGAGGGGGGAGGGGGGGGGGAATTCGATTGTTAAGGGAGGCAATTCGAAAATGGAAGAAATCGGCTGGATATAACAAAACGGGCAGACTTGAGACTGAAGTTAACTAACTTGGAACCTGACATAAAATCTCTTTGCAGCAAGCATAAAGCGCAAGGATCTCAATAAATTTAAATAATAAATAATTACTAATAATTAAAATAATATAGAAAAATCTTTCATTAAAATTATTTTGTACTTGAATTTCAGTTATCCATGATATGTTTTGAAAATTTATTTACTGTGTTTGCTCGATAATTTCCTATTGATTTCTTCCTAAAACCTATAATTCAAGTTTCTTTAGTGAACATTTCAATTTTTGAATATTAAAAATAATGTATATGTTAGGGGGGGGGGGGGGGGGGGTGAATAAGAATTTTAGAAAGTCTTAGGTGGGGCATAGCACGAAAAAGGTTGGGAAACTTTAAAGTGTAAGAATATTACAAGATATAAATACTACAGCATACACACGCTACAATATATGAAAATTGCTGCATACGAGCCTATATAGACTACACCATATAAATACTAAGCTATACATATACCAAAATATATTAACACTACATCGGGTAAAACATGCAGAGTGTAAACACTATACCATATAAATAATACAGCATATAAACGCTACAGCATATAAACACCACAGCATATAAACACTACAACAGATAAACACTACAGCATATAAACACTACAGCTCATAAACAATACAGCATATAAACACTACAGCATATAAACACTACAACATATAAACACTCATTCATTCAGTAGCATGTCCTTTGCAGAACCTCGCTCCCATAACAACCTTCCGGAAAACCTCTCGATCACAAGCAATATGTCCCGCGTCTGATACACCCATCTGGAGATCATCCGCCACATCCTGCACCCATCTTCTCTTTGGCCTTCCTCTTCCTCTCTTCCCAGGCATATACCCCTCCATTATTGTTCTCTCCAAACTTTCGTGACGTTTCAAGTGACCAAATTATTTCAATTTTCTTTGTTTTATCGTCTTTAATAGCCAACCCTCTTCAATATTCAACTCTTGAAGTATGGATGCATTTGTTCTTTTCTTTACCCAAGATATTCTTAGAACTCGTCTATAACATTTATATTCAAAGGCGTTTATGCGCTGTTCAGCTTGTTTAGTAAGTGTCCATGTCTCACAGGCGTATGTTGCAATGGGAAAGATGCATGCTCTTAAAAATCTAATTTTTGTAGTTCTATCTGTCCCACTCCATAATTTATTCAGCTGTTTTAGTCTTTGAAGAGCAATTGATAGTCGCCGTTTAATTTCTTTCATTGTGTCACCGTTGTTGGTAATCAATGAACCAAGATATTCAAAATTTTCCACTACCGCCAATTTTTCCCCATTAATGTATATTTCTTTCTGCATAGTAGTTTTATCTGTAAGCATTATCTTTGTTTTTGCTATGTTAAGATATAAGTTGTGATTTTCACTATTCAATTGGGTTGAGGCTATTAGGTTTTCTATGCCATTCTGTGTTGTGGATAGTAATACTGTATCATCAGCATATCGAATCTCCGGTATGTCATGACCGCCAATATTTAGGGCATCATATAGCTCCCTGTTTATATCATCTCTTACATTTTTCATTATATTTTCGGCGTACAGGTTAAACAAATAGGGTGACAGCACGCAGCCCTGACGGACTCCTTGCTTGATGTCAAGCCAATCTGATGCCTCGCCATCTATTCTAACTGCTGCTTGTTGGTCTAGATCAGTGTTTCCCACCCTTTTTTGTGCTATGCCCCACCTAAGCATTTCTAAAATTCTTATGCCCCCCCCCCCGCCCCGCCCCGCGCCACACCCCCGCCCGCCCCGTGCCCCCCAACATATACAGTAATTGTAATATTCAAAAATTGAAATGTTTACTAAAGAAACTTGATTGATAGGTTTTAGGAAGAAATCACTTGGAAATTATTGAGCAAACACAGTAAGTAAATTTCCAAAACATATAATGGAGAACTGAAATTCAAGTACAAAATAATTTTAATTGAAAGATTTTTTCATATTATTTTAATTATTAGTAATTATTTATTGCCGGCTCCATGGCCGAGAGGTTAGCCGCTAACTCCGGATACTCTCGTCACTTGACGCGACGAGAATTAGCAGTGGTTCGAATTGCAAAAGTGACTTATGAGAGTATGGAGCCGGTCGCTCAGAAAGTCGTGGCGTGCTGATGAGCGTAATCTAGCCTAGGAATCAACATACAGCCGAAAGATGCTGGTGTTGACAGCAATATCCTGAAACAGGATGGAAACGCGGAAAAAAAGTAATTATTTTATTATTTAAATTTAGTGAGAACCTTGCGCTTGATGCTTGCTGCAAAGAGATCTTATGTCAGGTTCCAATTTAGTTAACTTCAGTCTCAAGTCTGCCCATTTTGTTATATAAAGCCGATTTCTTCCATTTTCGAATTGCCCCCCTTAACAATCGAATTGCCCCCCTGTGGGGCGTGGGCCCGACGTTGGGAAACACTGGTCTAGATAGAGCATTTTTATGAGTTGTACTACATGTGATGGAAAGCCCATATTCCTCATGATTTCCCAAAGTTTCTGATGTTGTACACAGTCAAATGCTTTTGAATAATCCACAAAACATGAGAATAGGTTTACATTAAATTCTCTGCACTTCTCTATTATTAAACGCATGTTGAATATGTGATCTCTTGTTCCTCTTCCTTGTCTAAATCCAGCTTGAACTACGTTAATCTCTTCTTCCATTTCCTTACGAAGACTTCCCATTATGACTTTTAGTAGAATTTTACTTGCATGACTGATCAGGGCAACAGCTCTATAGTTGGTGCATAATTTCAGGTTGCCCTTTTTTGGTATTGGAATGAAGATAGTTCTCTTCCAATCTTTTGGCCATATACCATATTTCCAAATCTTTGTACATAATGCATGATATATGTGTATGCTTTCTTCTCCTCCCGCTTTAATTAGTTCAGCTGGTATCTCATCACATCCAGGTGATTTACCATTCTTCAGGTTCTTTATAGCCCAAGCAATTTCATCTAATGAGGGTTCAGGTTCTGTCTCTGCTGCCATTGGTTCATGTATCTCATTCATATCCTCACTGTCACTCATATCATACATTCCACTGCAGTACTCCCGCCATCTTTCTAGAATTTGTCTAGATTCTGTTAAGGTATTTCCCATCTTGTCACAGATAACATTCAATTGAGGTTGAACATTTCTTGTCAATAACTTCATTTCTTTGAACATTTCATAATCTCTTCCAGTCTTATGATATTGCTCTATTCTGGTATAGCAATCTTGTATATATTGATTTTTGTCCTTTCTTGTGTTCTTTCTTATTTCTCGAGTTAAAGATTTATACTTCATCCTGCTGTTATCGGATTCACCTCCTTTCTGTTTGAGTTCCCTTCGTTGTTTTATTAATTCTAATGTGTCTGATGTAATACATGGCTTAAGTTGCTTTTTCTTGGTCGGAATTAAATCTTTGGCTGCAGTTATCAAGATATCTCTAGCTTGTACTGCCAGTTCATCAGGTGTCATTTCTTCTTGTACAGACATCAAGACCCCAGAGCGATTCCTAACTTCTACAGTGTATGCATCCGGTATTTTTGTGAGATCAAAACGAACTGGCCTTGGTCCTCGGATAAGCTTTTTGAGTTTTAATTTCAGATCTGCTTCTAATAACTGATGATCTGTATCACAGTCTGCACTACGTAGGGTTTTTGCAGATGTTATGCTTGATCTCCATCTTCTTTGTATTAAAATATAATCTATCTGATTTTTGGTAATATTGTCTGGAGACTTCCATGTGAAGAGTCTTCTTGGATGTTGTTTAAAAAGCGTGTTGGCTATCGTTAACTTATTTTCTGTGCAAAATTCAATTAATTTGTCACCTGCATCATTTCTATTTCCTAATCCAAATTTTCCTAAAACGTGTCTCTCATTTTCAGCTCTTCCTGCACCAACTTTTGCATTAAAATCTCCCATTATTATTGTTATATCATTATGACCATTTCTTATTTAATGTGTCTTGTAGTGTGTTGTAAAAATCTTCAATTTCGTCCTCCTCTGCTGTTGAAGTAGGTGCATATATCTGTATGAGAGTTGTGTTTTTGGGACGGCCTTTAAGTCTAATAGTGAGGATTCTATCACTAACTGGATTATATCCCATTAAAGATTTTGCAGTTGTCTTATCTAAACAAAATGCCACTCCACTCTGGCCTCCGGCGTCTCTACCAGAATAAATGAAAATACTTCCATTTTCAGTTGTAAAATGTCCCTTGCCGCTCCAGCGATGTTCACTAATTCCTAAAATTTGAATGTTTAACCTCTCAATCTCATCACACACTACTTTAAGCTTTCCCTCATACAGACTTCTCACATTCCACGTTGCTATTCTCACTCTGTTTCTTAGTCTGACACAGGGGATTTCCTTGGTAACACAGTCAGGATTAACTCCGTCATCACGATTACTAGTACTGGTCCCTGTGTCACACTCTTCCCCAGTGTTATCTGATCTGCCTGGCCTGGGGGTCTCGCCACCAGATCTCTTTCTTATTATGTTTCCTTTCATGATTGCTATGGTTTCTTGGCAAGTTTTGCAGAAGGTAGTTTGCCATTGCTTTCCTTCTGGGCAGTGACTGTATTAGTCGGTGGCCATAGCCATTGTCTCTACTGATGAGATCATCTGCCTATCGCCGCAGAGTGCAAGACCATAACCAACAACAATCTGTCGGCTGCTCTCACACTCCATCCACCACCTGCTTCCATGGCTTCACGTAACCCTGATCGGGGGGCTAAACGGGTACTCCATCTTGCCCAAGGGTGTCCCGTAGACTAACGGAGGAAAGGAGGCGTCTTACATCTCCTTTGATAGGGGATACCCCTATCCCGCTAACCGGATATAAACACTACAGCATATAAATACTACAGCTTATAAACAATACAGCATATAAACACTACAACATATAAACACTACAACATATAAACACTACAACATATAAACACTACAGCATATAAATACTACAGCTTATAAACAATACAGCATATAAACACTACACCATATAAACACTACACCATATAAACACTACACCAGTGGTTCTCAACCGGTGGGGATTCCCCCCCCCCCCCAGGGGGGATTTTTAGGGTTTCCAGGTGGGGGGGGGGGGGGAATGAAGATCATTTCAAGATCGCGTTAATACAAGAACCGATTACTTGATATTGCTTTTCCCTTCATACTTTACAGTTATGCACGTCTCATCCTTCTAAAATTCATTTTATAAAGTAAGTAGACCCACACATCACTTTTTATGTGGATGTCTAGACCTGTTTTAACATATTCCTTCCATTTTTACGTATACTGTGTAGGGGTGGGGGATTTTTAGGTAGGAAATATGAAAGGGGGAGGGGGGAATGACGTTCTGAAAATATGCTGAAGGAGGGCACGGGCCAAATATTTGATAGGAAAGGGGGGGGGGGGGGGGGGGGGGGAATGACGTTCTGAAAATGTAAAGGGGGGCACGGGCCAAAAAAGTTAGAGAACCACTGGTCTATAAACGTCGTTCCACATAGAGTATTGTTGTTAATATTTTGATGCCAATTTTCTATCATGTTTGTTAGGGCCGTATGACAGGAATATTTTGGCCGAAATCCTGACTGACTGTCAGCTATTAGTTTGTGGCGAACTAAGTGCTCTAGTGTTGTTTTATGGATGTGCTTTTCTAGCGGTTTGGTTAGTGAGGATAATATGGAAATTGGCCTATAATTACTCATGATACAATCGTCTTATGAACCAGCTTTTAAATGAGGATACACTTTAGCGATTTTAAAGGCTGATGGGAAGTAACATTAGGTGATACATTGATTGCATATAAAAGTTAGTGACTCGCAGATCGCCGGTGCAGCATAGCGAAGGATCCGATTACTGATTCCATCTAGTCCTGATGAGTTATTGTTTTTTTTTTAGGTTAATGAGATGAGTAAATACTTCAGTGGTCGTCATTAGCTGCATGTTTGTGGGAATATCTCCATAGCATTTGCTCTCACAGAATGATGATAATAAAGATATGTCATGATGCACATCTGGTATTGCAGCCTTCAGTTGGTTTATGTCAGACTGAAAGAAATTACTGAATTGATCACATGTAACCTGATTTGATGGTAACGATTGTGATGATTTGTGTTTGTTTGTCAAGGTATTAATTGCTTTCCATATATCTTTAGTGTTGGTTTTATCTATTATTAAGTTCTTAAAATAGTTTTTCTTTTCCTTTCCAATAACATATTGAACTTTGCTTCTCAGACTACGGTACATAGTTAGATCTCTATTTTTATGTGCCCTGTCCCGTCTCTCATAAGTTCAACTACCTCCTGTGTGATCCACGGGGGCTTATTGTGATGTTTAACACGAACTTCCTTAAATGGAACATGCTTATCAAATACACTTAGAAAGGTCTTCAGTCAGTGGTCCAGAGCATTATTTGGGTCAGGAAGCTGGTAAACATAGTCCAGAGACGAGTCGAGCAAGTCTTGTAAAAAGGCATCTTGATTGAAGATTTTATAATTTCTATATTTTATACTTATATGTTTGTGTTTCGGGGTTTTGATACCTCTTTTCGACCACGTGCAACATACTGAGTAGTGATCGCTCATTGCATTAATAGGTACAGTACATTCTGTGATGTTGTCAGCATACGATGTATAGATATGATCTATAAGTGTTGCAAATGATTTTGTTATCCTAGTGGCTTGTTTGACTAACTGTTGGAAGTTATATGACTCTATTATGTTTTCCCATCTTTTGTTTGATTTGTTAGTGTCTATGTTGAAGTCGCCTAGCAATATTACTTCTCTCGCATTACTAAAGACTACATCCATCATAGTGGGGAATTTTTCATACCAGCTATTTACTGCACTGGGTTTCGATAAAGGTAGCCAACTACTAGGGGTATGCGATTTTGAAGCTTAACCTCAAGCCATACACAGTCAATCTTGTAGGTTTCAAAATCTAGCCTACGGTGGGCGTTAGGCGAGTTAGAAATATAAACTGCAATACCCGTCTCTTGTTTCTGATAGGGATCTCTTCTAATGGTTTTAAAACCTCTGATGGCGATGTCTTCATCTGAGATGTTACTATTTAATCGACTTTCGCTAACGCCGAACATGTGAAAATTTTGATTAAGTATAAGTGATACTTCAGGCAGCTTCCCTAATAGATGGCAGATATTTAAGTGCCCGATTCTGAGCCCATTATTGTTGAGCCAGTGTTCGTACTTAGTAGACATTTTAACAATTCGTAGTCATGAATTTTTTAAATCGCAATAATGAATACAACCTATGCAATCCAGAATTGGGTGTAGGTTGTGTCCGTTCTGAATATTTGATATTTTTGGCGAGCAAGGTGGTGCCCAATGTAGACAAATGTACTTGATCCTTATAAAGTCGCTTTTTAGGTGCTCCAGACTGTGAAGTAAACACCGGTGTGTTGTTGATGAATTGTATGTTGTTGTGATAACAAAGCTTCTGCAGTATGTTGTTATTTATGTCAGCTAAACGACGCCGGAATCCATAACTCGGTGATATGATTGAGGAGAAGAATATAGACGAGTTAGGAAAAGTGTGACGTAACCCGTTCAAGAGTGTCAGCAGTTGAGATGCTGTGATTTGCTGGTTGTTCATGGTGTCATTAATACCAATATGAACGCTTGCCTTTGTAACGTTACGATTTACAGCCAGCCTACTAATCTTGTCTGTTAGCCGGTCAACACCAGCCCCAGGCAATGGGATTATGGAAACAATGTCTTTGTCTGAAGTGGCCATCCGGTCACTGTATAGGCCTTTCATTAGAGAGTCGCCTATTATAATGTGTTACAGTCGGGTCGTGCTGTCTGCAAACGTTGGTTGCCAGTACGCCTTGTCCGTTGTTTTTTCCATTTAGCAGCAGTCTGTACGTCTCCATGCGACTCTCCCTGTGTTTCCTGGAGGCGTGTGATGTCTGTTGGCAGTGCACTTATAGCACTGTACGTTTTCTGATGAATGAATTTTCTTGAAGCACTTCGAAACTGTTGCTTATTTTTACACCAATGGGTTAGACTGCTTGTAGCGTTTTATCTTCCTCTGCACGTTGAGGTTGTTTCGTGTCTTGTTTAGTTATTTGTTTTAGGTGAAACTGGGCGTCTAGATTCTCCGAAGTTGATACAGCTGCTTGGGAATTACACGCTTGTTCAGTTGGGTTGGTAGTGGACTCATGCAGTAAAGTTTCTATTGTTTTTCTTAGCAACAGATTTTCCTCTCTCAGAAGCGTAATTTCTGCTTTGAGAGCAGTGTAGTCACTGCTGGTCTTGCTATTAGCTTCAATGTTCGCTGTAACAGTGACAATGAGCGCCTTTAAGGATTGTTCTATTACCTCAATGCGCCTATGACAATCGCACGATTGTCCATTGATAGTTGGCGTATTATCTAAGCCTGGTAATTCATCTGATACTCTTACGTTGGTCTCTACGTTGTTTTGGAGGTGATTCATTGGATATTCAATGGCTAAGATCACTGGTGGGGTAGTTGGCCTCGTGTTGATAGTATTGTCCTGTTCACTCATTGTATGTGTTAGTTGAGAAACATTGTCTGCTGTGATGTCCACAGTTGTAGCTGTGGGCTGTGTAGATTCTGGTTCCTCACTCGAGACGAGCATGTTGATGATATCTTGTGTCTTTGATATGTCTCTACTCATGAATACATGTATTGAGTTTTCAAGCTCGACATAGTCTAATTTTGATCAAGATTTAATGTTTTCAACGCTGCCTTGAGCTAATAATTTGTTCTTCGAATGATACAAGTGTATTGTAAGGACTGGCGTCGTAATCAGGTCTTCAACGTAGGCCCCGCTCCTATCTTGTCTGTGTAGAATTAGTTCAGGCTTGTAATAGTTGATGAGGCACGTTCGAAATGCTTCATAATGGAGTGTATTATTAAAAGATACTGTAACACATTGGCCAGAGTTAGTGTGTTGGACGACTCGGCCGACTGAGTTCACACACCTGGCTAGCTTGGTTTTCACCGCCTTCTCTTTGTTTAGTGTGTATGTTTTATTCACGGCCGATCGTAAACCGGATTTTGTTTTAACACCAGTCACCTCCAGAGAGGCCTCTCCTATCGATGACATTACTGCATCATGTTATCAAACCCGCTTGAAGAATGCATCGAACTCATTGTAGTCTAGACGCGCCGCGGGCAATTTGAAGTCATGTGAGCTATCACTTGAAATGGATATTGTGTGCTTGGCAACATACCACGCGCTAGTCACACATGGTTTAATCACACGTTGTCGTTAATCGATAATTGGTAGATTTCAAAATTGAATGTTCTTACCGTGCATTTCACAAAGAAATCCTCATTTCACTAAATAAACAGTCACATAAACTTAAGATATCAATTATTATTATATCCAATTTTAGAACGAACACAATGATATACACAACATCTCGACTTAAATGGTTAAAACTTTGATAAATTATATAAGAATTGAGAGAGCGTGTGAAAACACGTCCGCTCGTAACCGGAACCGGAAATGTCACACCGAAGAATACAGACAGACAGACAGACAGACAGACAGACAGACAGACAGACAGACAGACAGACAGACAGACAGACAGACAGACAGACAGACAGACAGATAGATAGATAGATAGATAGATAGATAGATAGATAGATAGATAGATAGATAGATAGAACAAACTTTATTTTCAAAGGGTTAAGAATTGGGCACGCAGGCCCGTCTAACATTCTGCCATTCTATCACTCTCTTTCATACATTATTTCATTCACACATCATTCAAGGCTAACAGAGAACAGCAACAATATAAAAGATATGCATTATAAAGGCATGGGCAAAATGCGAACATCAAAACTACACGACACAGTAAAATTAGATAATGGTCTGACACTTGTTATTAGCCATGTGGAATATACTGGCCTACCAAAAGGGGACTGGCTGTTATACTACGGTTTTGTTATTATTATTATTATCTCTATTATTAAGGGGGAAGATAATCCGTACTGAGATAGTGTTCGAGTAATTTGCGATTATATGAATAGGGATTGGTGATGTATATTATTTCTTGTGGAAGATTGTTCCACAGCTGAGCTGCAGAGTACGTTAAGCTTGTTTTGTATAAGTCAATCCTAGGCTTCGGAATGTGTAATATATTTAAACGTTTACTGTGTCTAGCATTATATTTAAACAATGGCCAAAGGTAATTTGGGGCATTCCGATGCAGGATTTTGTGAATTAGTTTAGCTTTATTGAAAAGCAGGCGTTTGTGGAGTGGTAGTAACTGAAGGCGTTTATACAGGCTAGGATTGTCAGATAAATATTTGTTATAAATTAGACTCATGGCCCGTTTCTGGAGTGAGTAAAGTCGCTTGGTGTTTGAATTAGAACAACCGTCCCAGATTGTAGAGCAGTAGTCAAAGTGTGTCTGTATATGAGAAGTATAGAATAGTGTCCTTGTGTCCTCATCAAGGAAGTTTTTAATTTTGGCTAGTTGGTAGACCTTTTTCGCTGTTTGTTTAATAAGCGCTTGAACGTGGGAATTAAAGGTTAGGTTTCTATCAATGAGTATGCCTAATGTTTTGTGCTCAATTACAGTTTCTATTGGCATGTTATCGATGTGAAGTTGAAGTGATGTGTGTGAGCTTAGAGTTTGAAGTCTTTGTCTGGTTGTTAGTAACATTGATTTTGTTTTAGTGATGTTAATTTGCATACGGTTTGAATAGCTCCACCTAACTACATTATTTAATTCTTGTTGTAAAGACGACTCCAATAAAATACAGTTTTCAGCATTTGTGTACACTGTACAGTCGTCTGCAAATAGATCGCAGGACGACGAAAGATGTAAAGGTAGATCGTTAATATATATGGCAAATAATAGAGGGCCAAGAATAGAGCCTTGCGGTACTCCAATATTGAAGGTAGTGGTATGAGACAGACATTTATTATGTGATACTACTTGCTTTCTGTTTGATAGAAAAGATGATATTAGAGTGACTACATTAGGGCCAATTTTCATTGTCCTCAAGTTTTTTAATTAAAATAACATGGTCTATCATATCAAATGCTTTCTTGAAATCAATAAACACAGTTCCACATAGACTGTTGTTGTTTATATTCTGGTGCCAATTTTCTATCATGTTTGTTAGGGCCGTATGGCAAGAATAGATAGATAGATAGATAGATAGATAGATAGATAGATAGATAGATAGATAGATAGATAGATAGATAGATAGATAGATAGATAGATAGATAGATAGATAGATAGATAGATAGATAGATAGATAGATAGATAGATAGATAGATAGATAGATAGATAGATAGATAGATAGATAGATAGATAGATAGATAGATAGATAGATAGATAGATAGATAGATAGATAGATAGATAGATAGATAGATAGATAGATAGATAGATAGATAGATAGATAGATAGATAGATAGATAGATAGATAGATAGATAGATAGATAGATAGATAGATAGATAGATAGATAGAACGAACAGACTTTATTTTCAAAGGGTAACAAATTGGGCACGCAGGCTCGTCTTACATTCGGCCCTTCCGCTCACTCAGCTTTCTTTCATCAACAGTGCATAGGAAAAAAACATTGTCACATGAATTTTGTAAACATAAACAATGCATATTACTATTTTATGAGACACATCCACCACCCACCCACCACATCCCCCATTCACTCCAACTCCCCCACCCAACCACACACATAACCTACACACACATACATTCACCCACCCATCCACCACATCCCTACACCTACATATCTCCCCACCCACACACACCTCTCACCCACCACACATCCCATCCACCCACACCCCAAGCACACATACATTCAATAA
>JACEFZ010009785.1:717500-720000 GCA_014155875.1 Cepaea nemoralis | reverse complement strand
GTGCTATTCTCTTGGTAAGGACGTGAACATGAGAGCTCCAGTTTAAATGTCTGTCAATTAAAAGACCTAATGTTTTATGTTCATTTACATTAATTATAGGTAACGTGTCCACGTGGAGCTCGAGCGGTGTCCCAGTTATGGCTAGGGTCTGTAGTTTTTGTCTGGTCGTTATTAGCATGGATTTGGTTTTGTCGATGTTAATTAACATGCGATTTTCATTGCTCCATCTACTAAGGTTGTCAAGTTCGTTTTGTAAAGAGCTCTCTAAGTCACAAAGGCTCTCTTGACTTGTGTAAATAGTACAGTCGTCCGCAAATAGGTCACACGAAGTATTGAGGTATAAATGAAGATCGTTAATATACACTGCAAAAAGCAGCGGACCTAGCATTGAGCCCTGAGGCACCCCAACATTAAGTTGTGTGGGTCTTGATAGACAGTTATTGAAGGACACTACTTGTTGTCTGTCAGATAAAAATGACGTAATTAGGTTCACCATGTTGGTGCTAGTCTTCATGTGTTTTAATTTTCTAATTAAAATATCATGATCTACCATATCAAAGGCTTTTTTAAAGTCTACAAATACTGCTCCACAAATGTTGCCATTGTTGATACAAAGATGCCAGTTATCGGTCATTTTTGTAAGGGCACTATGGCAAGAATATTTAGGTCGAAACCCAGATTGACTGTCAATTATTAGATCGTTGTTAATTAAATGATGTAGTGTTATTTTATGCATGTGTTTTTCTATTGGCTTTGATAGCGACGATAGTAAGGAAATAGGTCTATAATTACCCAAGACGCTAATATCAGTTGAGCCATTTTTAAGTAGAGGATACACTTTAGCAACTTTAAAGGCAGATGGAAAGTAGTTTTTGGACAGGCACTGGTTATATATGAACGTTAAGGACTCACTAATAATAGGTGCAGCACACCGAAGAATTCTATTACTGATACCATCTAGGCCTTCTGAACTTGTTGCTTTGAGATTCGAGAGATATTTATATACTTCTGCAACAAACATCAAGGGAATCTCAGGGGGAATATTTCTAGAGCACTTCCCTTCACAGAATGATGACAGTGAGCTTAAATTACAAGCTGAGTCTGGTATTGTGGACTTTAGATTCTCTATTTCTGATTGAAAGAAGCAACTAAAATCCTCGCATGTTATAGTGCTCGGTATTGCTGACTCTGAAGAGTGTTTCTTGTTGGTTAGCGAGTTAATAGCCTTCCATATATTTGCGTTATTTGATTTATCTACAATCAAATTTTTGAAATGATCTTTCTTTATCCTACGAATTTCATATTTAACTTTATTTCTTAGTCTGCGGTAATTGATAAAATCTTTATTTTTGTGCGCTGTATCTCGTTCTCTCATGATTTCGAGAACTTCACGAGTCACCCATGGAGATTTATGTTGATTCTTCACTCGAACTTCTTTAACTGGCACATGTTTATCAAACACACCGTAGACTGTCTTTGTCTAGTAAGCTAGTGCATCATCCGGATCAGGAAGTTGGTAAACATGTTCAAGGGCTGCATCTTTTAAGTCATCTAAAAATAAACTTTGGTTGAGAGCTTTTAGATTTCTAAATTTGATGATTAAATGTTTATTTTTATGAGATTTGAACCCAGTTTTCGACCACGTACAACATATTGGGTAATGGTCATTAACTGCACTAACAGGAACAGAACATTCGATAATATTAACTGGACAAGTAACATATATATGATCAATTATAGTTGAGGAGGTGCCTGTAACCCTTGTGGGACGGTTTATTAGTTGTTTCAAATCGTAAGATAGAATGATATCGTCCCATGTCTGGTTGGATTTAGTAATATCTATGTTAAAGTCACCTAATATCATGACTTCTCTACCTTCTGTAAACACTCTATCCATCATTGTAGTGAAACAGTCATACCAATTGTACCCAGCACACGGATTCCGATATAGGTATCCAATTAGAAACGGTTGCTGACTGGCTGGCTTCACACCTCTAACCAAATACATTCTATCTCTACTGACTTCTACGGGAACAGTTGAGAGAATTGGAAATGTATACAGCAATACCTGTCTCTAATTTTTGATTTGCGTCTCTTCGAATTACTTTAAACCCCTTAAGAGTGATTTCAGAGTCGGATATTTTGTCGTTGAGACGACTTTCTGTGATTCCAAACACATGGAATTGTTTGCACAGTATTACCGAAAGCTCAGGTAATTTATTGAGCAAATGATAGATGTTGAGATGGCCTATGCGTAGGCCATCTTTGTGAAGCCACTGATCGTGATTGGCGAACATTGCACGATGAAAGGATGATATCGCTTGCGGTAGAAATTTTCAGAGTTTTTGAAACTTCATTTAGTAGTAGTTAAGACTATTAGATGTGGTAGGAAAATGTCTGTGCTGGAGTGACATCATGAAAGCTTGATGCAGGGCTGCAGGATTGTATTGCATTAGCTGTTGAAGTTGGCGGTTCCACTGATAGGAGTGTAGATTACCAT
>JACEFZ010009785.1:655000-712500 GCA_014155875.1 Cepaea nemoralis | reverse complement strand
CACGTTGCGCAACTGGTCTTATTTATGCCTCAACTGCTTGTTCTGAAAAGTGCACGTTGCGCAACTGGTCTTATTTAAGCATCAACTGCTTGTTCAGGGGTGAGCACGTTGCGCAACTGGTCTTATTTATGCCTCAACTGCTTGTTCTGAAAAGTGCACGTTGCGCAACTGGTCTTATTTAAGCATCAACTGCTTGTTCAGGGGTGAGCACGTTGCGCAAATGGTCTTATTTATGCCTCAACTGCTTGTTCTGTAGTGAGCACTTTGCGCAGCTGGTCTTATTCATCCCTCTATTGATTCTTCTGGAGTGAACACGTTGCACAACTGGTTTAATTTATGCCTTAACTGCTTCTTCTGGAGTGAGCACGTTGCGGAATTGATCTTATCTATGCTTCAACTACTTCTTCTGTAGTGAGCACGTTGCGCAAATGGTCTTATTTCTGCCTCAACTGCGTGTTCTGGAGTGAGCACGTTGCGCAACTGGTTTAATTTATGCCTTAACTGCTTCTTCTGACGTGAGCACGTTGCGGAATTGATCTTATCTATGCCTCAACTGCTTCGTCTGGAGTGAGCACGTTGCGCAATTGGTCTCATTTATGCTTCAACTGTTTGTTCTGGAGTGAGCACGTTGCG
The DNA here is from genome assembly GCA_014155875.1 of Cepaea nemoralis. Lineage (NCBI taxonomy): Eukaryota > Metazoa > Mollusca > Gastropoda > Stylommatophora > Helicidae > Cepaea > Cepaea nemoralis. Next base: position 711,867 of record JACEFZ010009785.1, on the reverse strand, counting down.
CAACTGGTCTCATTTATGCCTCAACTGCTTGTTCTGGAGTGAACACGTTGCGCAACTGGTCTTATTTATGCCTCATCTGCTTGTTTTAGTGTGAGCACGTTGCGCAACTAGTCTTATTTATGAGTCAACTGCTTCTTCTAGAGTGATAACGGTGCGCAACATTTCTTATGTATGCCTCAACTCCTTGTTCTGGAGTGAGCACGATGCGCAACTGGTCTTATTTATGCCTCAGCTGCTTGTTCTAGATGAGCACGTTGAGCAACTGGCCTTGTATATGGCATAACTGCTTGGTTTAAAGAGAGCACGTTGTGCAACTGGTCTTATTTATCCTTCAACTGCTTCTTTTGGAGTGAGCACATTGCACAACTGGTTTAATTTATGCCTTAACTCAGTTGTTCTCAACCGGTTTGGAATTCCCACCCCCACCCCCAGGGGGGAATTTTACTGTTTCCAGGGGGGGGGGGGGGATGAAGACCATTTCAAGATCGCGTTAAAACAAGAACCGATTACTTGATATTGTTTTTCCCTTCATACTTTACAATTATGTACGTCTCATCCTTCTAAAATTAATTTTATAAAGTAAGTAGACCCACAAATCATGTTTTATGTGGATGTCTAGACTCGTTTTAGTGTATGCTATTAAATTTAGCTTCCATTTTTATATATACTGTGTAGGGGTGAGGGAATTTTAGATAGGAAATATGAAAGGGGGGATGACGTTCTGAAAATACTGTGAAGGGGGGCACGGGCCAAATTTTTGAAAGGAAGGGGGGAATGACGTTCTGAAAATATGGTGAAGGGGGGCACGGGCCAAAAAAGGTTGAGAACCATTGCACTACACCATATAAACACTACAGCTTATAAACACTACATCATATAAACACTTCAGCTTATAAACACTACAGCTTATAAACACTGCATCATATAAACACTACACCATATAAACACTACAGTTATAAACACTACAGTTTATAAACACTACAACATATAAAAACTACAGCTTATAAACACTACAGCTTATAAACACTACAACATATAAAAACTACAGCTTATAAACACTGCATCATATAAACAATACAGCATATAAATACTACACCATATAAACACTACACGATATAAACACTACAGCATATAAACACTACAACATATAAACACTACACGATATAAACACTACATTATATAAACAATACAGCATATAAACGCTACAACATATAAACACTACAAAAGATAAACACTACATCATATAAACACTACAGCATATAAACACTACACGATATAAACACTACACCATATAAACACTACAACACATAAACACTACAACATATAAACACTATAGCTTATAAACAATACAACATATAAACACTACAGCATATAAGCACTACAACATATAAACACTACAGCTTATAAACACTGCACCATATAAACACTACAGCATATAAACACTACACCATATAAACACTACAGCATATAAACACTACAGCTTATAAACACTGCACCATATAAGCACTACAGCTTATAAACACTACACGATATAAATACTACAGCATATAAACACAACACCATATAAACACTACAGCTTATAAACACTACACGATATAAACACTGCAGCATATAAACACTACAACATATAAACACTACGACATATAAACACTACAACATATAATCACTACAAAATATAAACACTACAACATATAAACACTACAGCATATAAACACTACACCTTATAAACACTGCATCATATAAACACTACAGCATATAAACACTACACCATATAAACACTACAGCTTATAAACACTGCACCATATAAACACTACAGCATATAAACACTACACCATATAAACACTACAGAATATAAACACTACAACATATAAACACTACAGCATATAAACACTACAACATATAAACACTACAACATATAAACACTACACCATATAAACACTACACCATATAAACACTACAGCTTATAAACACTACAACATATAAACACTACAGCTTATAAACACTGCATCATATAAACACTACAGCATATAAACACTACACCATATAAACACTACAGCCTATAAACTCTACACCATATAAACACTACAACTTATAAACACTACAGTATTAATGAATAGTTTACATACATCTAAATCCGAAACATCGCAAACCCTAGCATTCGGCTATATAGGGATGTCGATCGCGATAACAGAACATAACACAGCATTCGGCCTTATGGGGATGTCAATCTTGATAACATAACACAACATTCGGCTAAATGAGGATGCCGATCGTGATAAGATAACATTCGGCTATATGGGGATAATAATCGCAATAACATAACACATCCCATCCATCCATCAAGCCTGGTCGGTCATGATTCGCCATTTCACTTTGTGGAATGAAAACTATCCTACTGCTGGTTTCCGAAGTTGCTCCTCTGTCACAGCAGATGAAATACAACACCCAGCGAGTAGGGTATGTATAAATAGTAACGGTCATCATCATAGTTTCCAATAACAGGTGTGTTAGTTCCGGTGTCTAATGGTACATTCTATTATCTGGGACTCTTTATTTTCACTATGAACTACTAGGTGCTGAAGTCTTATAAGTTTCAACGTGATTTTTTCTCCCCTACAGGTTAATTTCGCAACAGAACCTCACTTCTTAACAGTTCATATCGTTGGCACGGAAGATCGCAATGGTAACTGGCACCATGTAAGCAAAGAACGTGCGAATTTTGAACGGCGTATACTAGCGTTTTACCGAATTCTGACCCCAGTCCTTGGGGACAGTCACAGAGTCAAAGTGATGGAGTACATAAAAAGTCAAGAACAACAGTGAAAGAGGACGAGATAGTCTAATGCCCATGTGGTAACTGGTAATTAAAATTAAAAATATCAACCCACACGGCCGGACGAGTATTAAAACACCTACATAAAAACAAAAATGGTTGTAATATACTTACAGTCCTGTCTTTAATAGCTGACCAGGCCTCAATACGATGAAAACTACAAGGGGTGTGAGGAGACTGTATATGTATATCACTGGTATTCTGACTTCGCAGACTATAGCTCACAGTGACTACAACGCAAGTAACACGACGCCCTCTACGCTATCTATTTCATCATGGCTAGAGGTCATGTGGCGAACATGACCCGCATTCCCAATCCAGCTCAAACATACAACAGGTCAACGAGCGGGTAGTAGAACGCTTAGTCGCGCCATACAGACAGCCACGTCAGCCTAATCTGAACCACTTGACCCAAGAAACTGGCTGAAACCGGTTTGACGCGTGGCTCAAAAACTGGTATATAAACCCGAGGCTGGTAACTCTCATCCATTGTGATCAGAAGATGACTACAGACCCCAAGACTGTGCCTGCTAACTGGGTCTAAATGACTCGTAGTGGTGAGACTATTAGACCAGTGAGCGGTGGTGATAAGGCCGTGTTTGTCTCATCTACAGAGGAACGAGCACGTTACACATACGAAGATTTTACGGTGATTCCGACAAGAGATTCCCGACTAAGACGGGTATGACACTTACTCGTCAAGAATATGAACAGATGAGGGCCATGCATCGCGAGATCCTAGCTGACTTTGACAGACTCAACCAAGTTAACCAAGCCAGTGACGAAGTCAAACAAGACACTAACAGAGGCAAGCAAGTCAGTAACCAAAACATTCAAGCCAGCTTGATGCCAATGCCATTTGGTTAACAAAGTTTTCTACTTTTCATAAGTTTGACTGAGATTTTTATAGGTTTGGTTGAAATGTGACCAAAATGTTTCACTTTAGTTAACAAATTTTCCTACTTTTCATAAGTTTGGGTGAGCTTTTTTATAAGTCTGGTTGAAATGTAGCCAAAAATTTTCCCACTTGGCTAACAAATTTTATTACTTGACCAAGATTTTTGCCCTTCATTCTCTCAACACATGACAACTATATACACCGTAAACACTAAATATTCAACAACCAAGACGTAATTATAATCTATATACCTGTTTATTTTACAGTATTTCAGTGTATTTTACAGTATTTCGGTACATTTTACAAGAATTAAAAAAATGCATAATGTCATTACACGGAATGGATGCTGTGCTATGAGCTGGTATACATAGTATCATCACAGCATTTTATTTTCACGTACAGAGCTATACACATTGTATGTTTCTGGGTTTCTTCACGCCATTGTCTGAGTAGGTTGATTTTTTCCAGCTGGTAGCCTGGTATGTATATGTCACTTGGCATGTAGTCATAAGGCTGGTCTCCTGATTGGTGGGCTGACATCTGAGTATTGTAGACAACCGGGCCATCAATCATCTGAGTGTCGGGCACATCAAACATCTGGCTATTGGGTTCTTCACATATCTGGTTGCTGGGGTCATCACACATCTGACTGTAGCTGGGTTGATAACTAGCGGTATAGTATGCATCTACTTGGTGGCTTCGTTTAGTACCCTTTTGACTTGCGTACTGTCTTGAGTGTGTTGGACTTGACTGCTTCGGTTGGTGTCTTGTTGCACATCAAACAGCTGGCTATTGGGCTCATTATACATCTGGTTGCTGGGGTCATCATACATCTGGCTGTAGCTTGGTTGAAAACTGGCGGTATAGTATGCGTCTGCTTGGTGGTTTCGGTTAGTTCCTTGTTTAACGTGAGCACTGACTTGAGTGTTTTGGACTTGATTGCTTCTGGTAGTGGCATGTTTGACATGAGCACTGGCTTGAATGTTTTGGTTACTGACTTGCTTGCCTCTGTTAGTGTCTTGTTTGACTTCGTCACTGGCTTTGGTTAACTTGGTTGAGTCTGTCAAAGTCAGCTAGGATCTCGCGATGCATGGCGCTCATCTGTTCATATTCTTACCGAGTAAGTGTCATACCCGTCTGAATCGGAAATCTCTTGTCAGAATCACCGTAAAATCTTCGTATGTGTAACGTGCTCGTTCCTCTGTAGGATGAGACAAACACGGCCTTATCACCACCGCCCACTGGTCTAATAGTCTCACCACTACGAGTCATGTAGACCCAGTTAGCAGGCACAGTCTTGAGGTCTGTAGTCATCTTCTGATCACAATGGTTGAGAGTTACCAGCCTCGGGTTTATATACTAGTTTTTGAGCCACGCGTAAAACCGGTTTCAGCCAGTTTCTTAGGTCAAGTGGTTCAGATTACGCTGACGTGGCTGTCTGTATGGCGCGACTAAGCGTTCTACTACCCGCTCGTTGACCTGTTGTATGTTTGAGCTGGGTTGGGGAATGCGGGTCATGCTCGCCACATGACCTCTAGCCATGATGAAATAGATAGCGTAGAGGGCGCCGTGTTACTTGCGTTGTAGTCACTGTGAGCTATAGTCTGCGAAGTCAGAATACCAGTGATATACATATACAGTCTCCTCACACCCCTTGTAGTTTTCTTCGTATTGAGGCCTGGTCAGCTATTAAAGACAGGACTGTAAGTATATTACAACCATTTTGTTTTTATGTAGGTGTTTTAATACTCGTCCGGCTAGTGTGGATTGATATTTTTAATTTTAATTACCAGTTACCACATGGGCATTAAACTATCTCGTCCTCTTTCACTGTTGTTCTGGACTTTTATGTACTCTATCACTTTGACTCTGTGACTGACCCCCAGGACTGGGGTCAGAATTTGGTCCAACGCTAGTATACGCCGTTCAAAATTCGCACGTTCTCTGCTTACATGGTGCCAGTTACCATTGCGATCTTCCGTGCCAACGATATGAACTGTTAAGAAGTGAGGTTCTGTTGCAAAATTAACCTGTAGAGGAGAAAAAAATCACGTTGAAACTTATAAGACTTCAGCACCTAGTAGTTCATAGTGAAATAAAGAGTCTCAGATAATAGAAAGTACCATTAGACACCGGAACTAACACGCCTGTTCTTGGAAACTATGATCATGACCGTTACTATTTATACATACCTTACTCGCTGGGTGTTGTATTTCATCTGCTGCGACAGAGGAGCAACTTCGGAAACCAGCGGTATTATAGTTTTCATTCCACAAAGCATTGATTTTTTTGAGAAACTCAGAGTCTGGTCCATGACTGGTAGACAGAGGGTCAATATTTTCATCTGGAGAAGAATCATGAAGCATATCAAGTGTTGTCTCAGGCGGGTCTACGACTGTTTGACTACAAGAGGTAGGTTTCTTGCAGAACAACATGTCTATTGACAGAGCTGGGATGAAGAAACAAGAATCACCAGTCTTCAAAACAGATAACGTAGAAGTTGTGCTACTTTTTGTCAAAACTGGCATGCTCTGGTGACCTTTGGCAGATATTAGTTTGGAAACCAGTATCTTTATTTCTCTGAGCGTGCACCAATACTAGTCTTTGGGAATGAAGCTTTTGTTCTGTGTCATATGCATTGCGAGTGGAGTCAGGAATGTTTTTCGTTTGCAATGGTTGTACTCCATGTTTTCGTGTTTCTCTTTGACGATTCTTTTGCTTTTTGGAAGAAGGGTATCCTCTCTTGAACATTTTCTAGGTGTTGACAACACGGCTGTCAGATTTAAAATGCTTTGTAAGGTTGACTGGGGATGTAATCTCATCCTCTGTGAGTTTTGGTTCCATGAATACCTCCGGACGTAATCATTACCTTCGCGTCTCAGCTGTACCCTTACACAGGTGATCGACCGTGACGCCATCTTTAATCGGCTTTAGTCACGTGTTTCGATTGTATACCTTAGCCATATGACCGGAAGCATCGCCATATTTGATCGGGTGTGAGCATTACCCAAGTGTCTCGACTGTATCGTTATGCTGGTCAGTACACTCTGAGTCATCGTCCAGTTTCCCCAAAGACATGTCTGAAAACGTTCACGTACGTTCACTCCGCCGACATAGCCCCTTGATGTGTCACCCAGTAGGTCACCCTCAGATGATGATGATATGATGATGATGATGATGATGAGATGATGCTGATGATGATGATGATGATGATAATGATGATTTTGTTCTTGGTGGTGGGTGATGCTGATGATGGTAATCCTGGTGACAGACACTGCAGAAGGTCATGGGTGCCTGTTGTTCAGAAAGACAACGGCAAGCTTTCCCAGGAAGCTTGATTGCTGGGGCTGACTGCGACGTCCTGTAAATGCAATGCATTACAGTTTGACTGCAGTATGTAATAGTTAGACACATACCTATAGTACGAGGCATAAATATGGTCATGAAATAATACGGCAAATCCTGGTGGCACACAAACATCCAAACAATGCCGAGGTTGACTGCGATGTCCTGTAATTGATAGCGCGCACACACACACGCATGTACATACACACACGCGCGCACACGACATGGCTGTCGTTCGTTCAAAATGACAATTGCAAACTTGCCCTAGGAAGCCTGACACTCCATAGAATACTGAGGTTGACTGTGATGTCCTGTAATTGCACACACACACACACACACACACACACACACACACACACACACACACACACACACACACACACACACACACACACACACACAATCACACACATGACATGGGTACCGGTTGTTCAGAAAGACAACGACAAGTTTGCCCAGGAAGCACGAAAGCTGGAGCTGGCTGCGATGTCCTGTAATTGATAGCACACACACGCGCTCGCACGCATACACATACACTCGACAGTACACCCACGCACGCACACACGCCTACATGCGCGCACACATACACACATACACACATATACACACATACACTCGACAGTACATACGCGCACGCACACACGCCTACACACACACTCACACACACACACACACACACACACACACACACACACACTGGGACTCGAACCCAGGTGACCGGCGACTAGTTGGTCTAATTATCTATATAATTATTCCACATGCACGGGGCTAGCCTCGTTGTCTTTGAATGGTCTCAGGAGCGGTTGGGGGTAGCCGAGGCGACCGGCGGAAGCACCTGTGGAATGGGCGGTCGGTAAGGGCACCCAGGAACCGGAAGTAGTCAACCGGAAGTGACACCGGAGTAGCCAAAAGTATATTCCCGCCAATTTTGTGAAAATGAGGTCGCCGATGGATCCGCTTTTTGACGTATTCACGATGGATCATGACTTTTTATATAGTAAAATACTACGTCACCAGGCGGATCTGGATCCATAAATACTAATTAGTTACCACATTGTATACTACTAACTCTATCAAAAGCCTTTGTGTAGTCAATAAAGCAAACATGTGTATCTTTATTTATTTCTATAGTACGTACAATTACAGTTCTCAGTATGTACACAACATTTACTGTACCCTTGCCTTCTACAAACCCACATTGTTCTTCTACTATTTCGAGATGCATTTTCTTCCTAACTCTTTACATGATACATCTTAGCTAAATGAGGATGTTGAACCTGGTAACCTAACATATATGGGGATGTCGATCGTGATAGCATAACACGGCTATATTAAGATGTCGGTCGTGATAACATAACATAACATAACATAACATTCGGCTATATGGGGAAGTTAATCGTGATAACATAACAGAACATAGCATTCGGCTATATAAACCTTGCAGTGGCAGGTGTGAAAAAGTACACTATTGTAAGAACAGTTTTCTCATCAACGAAACCAAAACATCACTAACTTTGTGATCCAACGTAGACTATGTTTTGCATATCCTTTACATGACATCGCTGTCAACATCAGTATCTTTCAGCTGATTGTTGATTTCTTGGCAAGATTACGCTCAGTAGTTTGCCATTGCTTTCTGAGCGGCCGACTCACATACCCCGTAAGTTACCGACGCGATTCGAACCACTGCTGATTCTCACCGTCGTCACGTTACTTACGAGAGTATACGAGATTACGGAGAAAAGTCGCTAACCTCTAGGGCCAGGAAGCCGGCAACGTTGACTATAGATATGGTTAAATAAACGCATTGTTTGTTTATTGATCTTTTGCAATTGGTTGTTATTTATTTAGTTATATTCTCTATTTGCCAACACAATAAACCTTTATTAACCCAAAACAGATCGAATCTAAACTGTCGACCTACATTTGCACTAAAATTGAATAAATTTTTATCAGCAGAAGAAAAAAAAATAAAATATAGATTCACCGGTCTAAGAACGAGAACCCAGCATTGATGCGTTGAACGAGACTAATAATCGCCCTTGCGGATGGAAATTCATGACATTGGGAAAATGTATGAAATAACCCACGCACACGCCTTTCAATTTTCTACCAGCTTGTGCTCCTCTGGGCTCATGAGCATGCATGATTTGAGACAGCCTCCCTCTCGTTCCTCCTGGCCTCTTCTTCACGCAAGATCGATCACAGATGAGCTCGCATGGGCGGTCTAGTGGCTGCGGGTTGAGTTGGGAGGGATAGACTGACAAGTCCTGCAAACTCCCCTTCTGCAGGGTGATTTCATTCTGTCGATATCGAAAGCTGTAGCGGGGTCGCCTTGGTTGTTAAATTCACGTCTGTTTGTAAGTGTCTGCTCTACAGAATCATGCCGGTCTTTGTGTGACTGCTGATGCGCGCGGGCGGGAATCACAACGGAGGGGATGGGGGTGGACAAAACTAAATATGACAATTCTTTATCTTCTAAAGCAGTGTAATCAGTAATCACCGTTTTCTTCGTCTTTTTCACCTCCTCCTCCTCCTTCTTCTTCTTCTTCTTCTTCTTCTTCTTCTTCTTCTTCTTCTTCTTCTTCTTCTTCTTCTTCTTCTTCATATGTGTACCTGTAAATGTGTGTGTGTGTGTGTGTGTGTGTGTGTGTGTGTGTGTGTGTGTGTGTGTGTGTGTGTGTGTGCGCGCGTGTGTGTGTGTGCCTGCCTGAATGGTTGTCTCATAACATGGTAATGAGCATTGTTTATGTTACCAACATTCATCTAATAATGTTTTTGTGTGTGAATGTAACACGCACAATAAATAATTGATGTACTAAAGACAAGTGATTGGAAGGGAAGAATGTAAGACGGGCCTGCATGCCCAATATGTGACCCTTTGAAAATAAAGTTCGTTCGTTCGTTCGTTTCTTCTTCTTCTTCTTCTTCTTCTTCTTCTTCTTCTTCTTCTTCTTCTTCTTCTTCTTCTTCTTCTGCTTCTCCCTTCCTCCTCTTCTTCGTCTCCTCCTCCTGCGCCTCCTTCTCCTTATTATTGACGTCACTTGTGTGAGTAGTTTATTGAGAATGAGCAATGAAAATTAAATGTTTACTATAGTCGGCGATCAATAAGTCAGTTGGATTGTAAACAGTCAGCTACACAACTTGAGAGCCAATCTTGTCTTGTTTTCTTTTTCATCGTCTTATTCCTCGTTCTCATTCTTATGCTATATTCATTATTCCTCGTTCTCATTCTTATCCTATATTCATTATTCCTCGTTCTCATTCTTATCCTATATTCATTATTCCTCTTTCTCATTCTTATCCTATATTCATTATTCCTCGTTCTCATTCTTATCCTATATTCATTATTCCTCGTTCTCATTCTTATCCTATATTCTTATCACATTTCATCTAAAGTTTGCTGCATGTCTTTTGCATAACATTGCAATCAACCTCACCATTTATTGGCATTTTTTATTTACTAGGCAATTTTAGTTCAGTAGTTTGCCATTGCTTTCTGAACGGCCGACGCCTTATACCATCGAAAACAACACAGAAGGGTCTGCTTCCAAATCGCCCTCGGTTGATTTCGAACTCTGCACTTGTTATGTCAGGGAATTATGAAAATGCGAGTCCCACTATCCTCTTAGCCACTTCACGGGTAACATTTCATCAACTGTTGTCTTATTCCTCGTTTTCATTAGCATTATATGTTTCTTTTACATTTCATCAACTGTTGTCTTATTAGTAACCTTCCATCTCTTCTAGCGAGAGAGAGAGAGAGAGAGAGAGAGAGATATAGAGAGAGAGAGAGAGAGAGAGAGAGAGAGAGAGAGAGAGAGAGAGAAGTATAGAGAGATGGATAAAGAGAGAGATGGATAAAGAGAGAGATGGATAAAGAGAGAGATGGATAAAGAGAGAGATGGATAGAGAGAGAGGTGGATAGAAAGAGACAGAGAGAGAGTGAGAGTATGTGTATATGTATAAGTAAGCTTGTGTTATTGAGTTTGTGATTGTGATATGTGTAAGGCAGGAAGTGTGTATTTGTGTGTTGTTGACAGGATGCATAACAGTGAGAGTTTGTGTAAATGATGTAAGCTCGTATGCAGGTATATATGTATGTGTTTATGCATGTGCGTATGTATGTGTATCTGGCTGCATGCCTGTCTTATAACCTGGTAATATGCATTGTTCATGTTTACAATAGTCATTTGTCAATGTTTTTTTCCCTTTATGTGAATGTAACATGCATAATAGATAACTGATGTACGAAAGATGAGTGATTAGAAGGGCCAAATGTAAGACTGGCCTGCGTGCCCAATTTGTGACCCTTTGAACATAAAGTTCGTGCGTTCTATATCCCATTTGTATTTATTTCTGTTATTATATTCTACACTAGTCTCGTACAATTTGCCTATCACATTTCATCTCCTCTTGTCATATTTTTCTTTCCTTTAAGCTTCTATTCTCGTAGCATTTAATCTACTGTAATCCTATTCTTGTTTATCCTCTCATTCATAATTCTGTTATATTTCAACTACTGTTGTCTTATTCCTTGTTGTTCTTCCAGTTCTATACATCTATTAGATTCCATTAAATTGACCTATACTATGTCCATATTACATTTCATCAACAGTTTTCTTATTTCCTGTCCTATTCTCCAGTAATCCTATCATACGTAATGATCTGCTGTCTTATTCCTCAATCTTCTAATTCTGTATATCTATCACATATTGTTTTACTGTATATACTGCTGTTTTATTCTTCGTTCTTCTAATTCTATGAATCTAGTACATCTTATGTAATGGTTTATTAATCTTCGGTCGTTTTACATTTGATCTACTGTTGTCCTGATCCTCATTTTCTTTCCCATTCTATATTCCTATCACATTTAATCTGTCGTTGTCATATTCCTTGGTCCCCTTATTCTATACGCCTATCACATTGCATTCACTGATGTGTGTATCATCGGTCTCCGTCTTCTCCCTATCACATCTTCTGTTATCTTATTCCTCTTCATCTTTCTTATTCTATCTTCCTACTATTTTCAATCCTATGTTATTCTATTCCTTCTTCTCATGTTATATTCTTGTTATGTTTAATCTACCATTGTTCTATTCTATTTCTCAATCTCTATGTCATTTAATCTACTGTTCTTCCTCTTCTTCTTCTGCGTTCATCCGGACTTTTTTTCCCGGACGTGATTGCGTTGTGCCTGTTTACAGCAGTGCTGCGTTCTTGCGCCGTTAGGCCGACACATCCGACTTCTGCGGGCATTTGTTGACCGGGTTAACCTTCCCGGGGCTACTGTTGTTCTATTCCTATTCTCCTTCTCAAGCTCTATGACATTTAATCTACCACTGTTCTATTCCTGACTCACCTTCTATCTTCTTTCTTTCTGCACATCTTTTCCAATCACTGAAGATCTACACAGCCACCACCATTACAACTGTTTTTTCTTCCCGATTAATGTATTTCTCCATTTCATCTTTTCGCGAGTCAGTTTGAATACACAAACGGGGTCAACTAGACTAGAGCGTCATGCGGAGGTCACAGAATAGTCGTCAACCACGACAGAGCTGGTGGCGTCAGTCGCATCACGCTGAGGAACATTCTGAGGGGGAGGGTTTGAGCACTTATAGACTAATCGTTCGATGTGCGGTGAGGATGATCTGTGACTGACTGACTGACTGACTGACTGACTGACTGACTAACTAACTAACTAACTAACTAGCTAACTAACTAGCTAAGCAATTCACTAACTACGCAAGTAACTAGCTAACTAAACGACCGATCACCTACCCCCTTCCCCCATCCATCTAACAAAACCAACCAACCAAATAGCCAATCAACCAGCCAAGCAACCAACCAGCTAACTAACCGAGTATGTAACTAACTAACTAGCTAACTACCAATCAACTAACTAAGTGAGTAACTAACTACCTAACTAACCAACACAGCATAATAATCTCTAGAGCAGTGGTTCTCAACCTTTTTTGCCCGTGGCCCCCTTCACCATATTTTCGAACGTCATTCCCCCCCCCCCCTTTCGTATTACCTACCTAAAAATTTAGCCCGTGCCCCCCTTCACCATATTTTCAGAACGTCATCCCCTCCTTTCGTATTTCCTACCTAAAAATCCCCCCTTCCCTTTACACAGTATACGTAATAATGGAAGCTACATTTAATAACACATACTAAATCAAGTCTAGACGTCCACATAAAACGTGATTCGTGGGTCTACTTACTTTATAAAATGAATTTTAGAAGGGTGAGACGTACAGAACTGTAAATTATGAAAGGAAAAACAATATCAAGTAATCAGTCCTTGTATTAACACGATCTTGAAATAATCTTACTCCCCCCCCCCCCCTGGAAACCCTAAAATCCCCCCCCCCCCAAGGGGGGGGGATTTCCCCACCGGTTGACAACCACTGCTCTAGAGGATCCGTCATCTCATTGGCATAGCATGATGAAAACAAGCAAGTCATGATCGGCAGTCGTGTCAAAAACAGCCATAATAAATTATTGACAATCAACGCAGAAGTCGGAGTGGGTTCGCCAGATGTTGAGGGACAGTGGTTAAAGAGAAACCTCATCTACACGCAAAATCAGTCCAGTGCAGTATTGGTAAAATCACGTGTATGGACTACGTTTGAGATCAAAGCTATTGAAAGCAAAAAAACAAACGAGAAGCAAACATGTCTAGTGTCATTTCACTGTTTAGAAAGCGTCTAGCACAGTGGTTCTCAACCGGTGGGGAATCCCCCCCCCCCAGGGGGGAATTTTAGGGTTTTCAGGGGGGGGGGGGGTGAAGACCATTTCAAGATCGCGTTAATACAAGAACCGATTACTTGATATTGTTTTTCCCTTCATACTTTACAGTTATGTATGTCTCATCCTTCTAAAATTAATTATATAAAGTAAGTAGACCCACAAATCAAGTTTTATGTGGATGTCTAGACTTGTTTTAGTATATGCTATTAAATTTACCTTCCATTTTTACGTATACTGTGTAGGGGTGGGGAGATTTTTAGATAGGAAATATGAAAGGGGGGAATGACGTTCTGAAAATACGGTGAAGGGGGGCACGGGAAAAATTTTTGATATGAAGGGGGGGGGGGGAATGACGTTCTGAAAATATGGTGAAGGGGGGCACGGGCCAAAAAAGGTTGAGAACCTCTGGTCTAGCAGGTAGTGCAACCGTAGCGGTTACATCTGTATCGTTATCACATACGTTTCTCTTCGTTGCTATCTTTATCATCAACGTTCAGTGTTACGTCATTGATTGTCGCCTGATTGTCGCCTGATCGTAATCAACAATTCCACATAAATGCCAACCGAACCCTTCTGTCTATTTTCATGACGTCCACTTTGGCAATGTTCGGTGCAAGTATCAGTTTTCTAATTGTCACGAACTGAACCCGGAGATAGCACAGCTGAGAGTGGAGTCGATTATCTGCTCTTATATTATGTGCAATTGCGCCAAAAGCTTGTTCAGTATGTACTCGCCGATAGCCAACGCTCAATTCTAGTCTTTATTGTTGAGATTATTAATGCTAGCTGCATACGAGTTGGGTCTTTGGTGTTCTGACATCACAGTCACCTCTGATATCACATGTATACAAACACACACACGCGCGCACGCACGCACGCACGCACACACACACACACACACACACACACACACACACACACACACACAAATGAGAAAAAGAGTGTTGAAGTGCTACAACGAACCTGTATACTTTTGTATGGATGTGAAACGTGAAAAATGAGCAGACAAGCTGAAAAAACATCTAATTCCAGTGGAAATGTGGTTTCTGTGATCTAGACAAGAATACGGAGTTGATCCACGTCTCTGGTGATCGTATGAGATGGCAAAGCATGACGGATTTCGTTTTACGGCAAGACACATGCTGAGATGATGATGATAAAAAATACGCAATTCAAGATTGGCGAATTAGCCATATGCGCATGAGGTTAACGCGGCAGACAGCAGATATCGTACTCCAAGACTGCCCAAAATGCGACATATTTTGGCAGACCTTCTGGCCTAGAAAAACAACAGTGGAAGATACACTTTTTGGACCACTGGGTGAACTAAAAAATACAGTGCAATTCAGAGAAGATATAAGATTACAAATATAGTCACATTTCATGCAACGAAAGTAGAGGAAGATATCAGTAAATAAAGCTCGCGATGGACGTCACCATAAAGCGAGTTACTTTGCACTGTTTGGTCAAGTCTCCGGGTCAGTACAATGGGTTTTGACAAGCACACTTTCTAGTTTGCGTTCTATTTCTTTAACCCTCCCCAGTCTAACTACAAGGCAGCGAGTTTGTGTCCCACTTCGTCTGGTCGTTTAACTGAAAAGGATCGAAATCATTCCACAGTGTGACATCCCACACGACACCACGTTTTTTTCCCCACATAGTGGCCTATCGAAAGCGTCGCACAGAGCACGAACTCAGTAGCTTCAGCGACGACACCCACGTGCCTGCGAAAAAATTGCACCCCTGAACCGAAATGCGGAGTGTGAATACGAACCTGTGATCTATGTAGCTCGAGACAGGCGAGTTGTCCACTTCGCCACCACATTCGGAGGTTAAAACAGGCGGGTTGTCCACTTCGCAACCACCTTCGGAGGTTAAAACAGGCGGGTTGTCCACTTCGCCACGACCTTCTATAGATTGAAACAGGCGGGTTGTCCACTTCATCAGGATCTTCGGGGGCCAAGACATTTGGGTTGTCCACTTCACCGTGACCTTCAGGGGGCAAAGATAGGAGGGTTGTCACGACCTTCGGTGACCGAGGCAGGAGGGTTGTCTGCTTCGCCACGACAGTCGGCGGCCAAGACATGCGTGTTGTCCACTTCGCCACGACCGTCGGAAGCCGAAACAGGTGAGTTATCCACTTCGCCACGACTTTAGGGGGCCAAGACAGGCGGGTTGTCCACTTCACCACGTCCTTTGGAGGCCGAGACAGGAGGTTTGTCTACTTCGCCACGACCTGCGGAGGCCGAGACAGGCGGTTTGATAACCTTGTAACAGAGACCCCTCTCTGGGACCATTGAAAGACGCAAGCCACCCTGCCACTTCAAGATGTAGATGTGACAGAGGAGTCAGCCGTGGACAATAAATCGGCTAAACCCAATGGAGATAAATCACATCATGACCTCAGTTCGATCGAAGGAAAGTCCTTGATGTCGACATCGAGCATCGCACAAGTGTAGTAAACGCATTGGACAACAACAATAACTAGAAAACAACAATAAACGGACAACAACAATGAACGGACAACAACAATAAGTGGACAACACCAATAAATGGAGAACACCAGTAAGTGGACAACACCAATAAGTGGATAACAACAATAAGTGGACAACACCAATAATTGGATAACAACAATAAGTGGATAACACCAATAAGTGGATAACAACAATAAGTGGATAACACAATAAGTGGATAACAACAATAAGTGGACAACACCAATAAGTGGATAACAACAATAAGTGGATAACAACAATAAGTGGACAACACCAATAAGTGGATAACAACAATAAGTGGATAACAACAATAAGTGGACAACACCAATAAGTGGATAACAACAATAAGTGAACAACACCAATAAGTGGATAACAACAATAAGTGGATAACAACAATAAGTGGACAACACCAATAAGTGGACAACACCAGTAAGTGGACAACACCAATAAGTGGACAACACCAATAAGTGGATAACAACAATAAGTGGATAACAACAATAAGTGGATAACAACAATAAGTGGATAACAACAATAAGTGGACAACACCAATAAGTGGACAACAACAATAAGTGGACAACACCAATAAGTGGATAACAACAATAAGTGGCCAACACCAATAAGTGGATAACAACAATAAGTGGATAACAATGTTGTTGTTGTTTGTCCATCAAGAATGATGATGACCATTTATTTCATCCAGTGGGGTTGAAGGTGTGGAGCCGTGAGTTCTAAGATGGCTGATAAGGCCTATTTTGGCTCGAAATGTTCTTTGACAATGTGGGCAAAGAATGCTTGACGTCTCTGGAGGAGGATTTGCTGCAGTGGTTTTTCTGTCCTGCCTTTTCTTCACAGCTCTTGCAGTCCTGATTGCCTCACATATGACTGCACCTTTGCGCAATGATGCACGCCACGAATTTCGGTCTCTGGCTACAGCCTCCCAGGTGTCATGATGAATTCCAAAAGCATTCAGTGAAATTTTCAGTGTCTTTAAAACGTTTCCTCTGGCTGCCTTGGGAGCGTTTACCACAACGCAGTTCGCTGTAAAAAATTCGTTTAGGGAGCTTGTGATCTGGCATGCGAATCAAGTGACCAGCCCAGCGAATCTGATTCTTCATCAGTAGAGTGTGGATACTGGGCATGGATGCTCTTTCTAGGACTTCAGTGTCTGGAATCTTGTCTTGCCATTTAATCTTCAGTAGCTTCCTTAGGCAGACTGTGTGGAAGTGGTTTAATTTCCTAGCGTGTCGCTGATAAACAGTCCAGGTTTCATATAGCAGTGTGGATAATACAACTGCTTTGTAGACTTTTAGCTTTGTTTGCAGGCTTATTCCAGTTCTGTCCCATACATTCTTGTACAGTCTGCCAAAGGCTGCACTGGCCTTGGAGATTCTTGCATTCACTTCGTCATCGATTGTGGCAGCTTGTGACACGGTGCTGCCAAGATAGGTGAATTTGTCCACAACACTTAGTCTATGATAATTCACTTTGATATTCGGCACAATGTGATTATTCCCTGGAGCTGGCTGGTACATAACTACAGTCTTCTCCAAGTGATATTGGGTGCGTACATTCCAAGTTCCAATTGTTAAGGGAATATGGTTTACTCTTTTAGCTTTGCTTGTTTTATCTTTCTTTGTATGTCGACCGCAGTTAGGGTACCCACCAACCGCGGCTAGCTGGTTAGGTAGTGATGAAGCAGACAATGTTTAGGGCACCTTTTCTAGCCCCTTCCTCATGCTATGGAGGTGAGCAGTGTGTTCCTATAGAGGGCTGCTCAGTCGCTCAGGGGGCTGCCGAATCCCACTGCTGCTCCGGTCAGTAGAAGACGACCATATGGCCTGAGCCGCCTGTGTGCAGGTCTGCGACTACGGCTGCCAGCGTACCCACGCCTGCCGCTTTGCCGCTCGCCCATCGCCACAGGGCCTGAAGGTGATATGTGACGTTGGATGAAGAATGACTTGCGCGATGACTTGGATTAAAGTGAGGAAGAGTTGCGCAATTCGTCGACCTCACTCTCTCGCCTGAGTCCATCTGAGTCCAGTGGCAAGACAAGTCGAGACGATTGGAGACGAATACAGGTGCAGTGGATGACCAGGGCGCTCTACGTGTCTTGCCGTGCTCATTACGTTCCACAACGCTTTGCAGGTAAACGCCGTCTTGCCCGTTGAATCAGGAATGATTTCTTCCGCGCAGTCTGCCGAATCATGTCTTCACATGCTGGGTAGGCATACCCTAGTTTACCTCTTGGTTTGACACCAAATCGGATACCCATGCCTGGTTTAGCCAGCCTCTCACAGCTGTTGCCCGGGGGGTGGCCGCTGTCGCATGCTGACAGCTACTAGGAGCCACAGGCACGATAAGTGGATAACAATAATAAGTGGATAACAACAATAAGTGGACAACACCAATAAGTGGATAACAACAATAAGTGGACAACACCAATAAGTGGATAACACCAATAAGTGGACAACAACAATAAGTGGACAACACCAATAAGTGGATAACACCAATAAGTGGACAACAACAATAAGTGGGCAACACCAATAAGTGGATAACACCAATAAGTGGATAACACCAATAAGTGGACAACAACAATAAGTGGACAACACCAATAAGTGGATAACACCAATAAGTGGACAACACCAATAAGTGGACAACAACAATAAGTGGACAACACCAATAAGTGGATAACAACAATAAGTCGACAACTCTTCACATTAGCAGTGCAGGACACTTAATTATCAGGACACTCTTAAATTTGTGTCAAATCAGAGGTCACAAACAATCTTCGTAGATGCGGAAAGTAAGGGGAAACTACCACATTTTCTTCTGACGCAGTTAACAGAACAATGCTATGTTCAGAAAGTGCACACCAGTCTTTGGGTTGGATAACCTGACGCTAGCTAACGGTTCCCAAACATTTTAAAAATGTCACCCCCTTATCATCTTGACTACACCTCTAGTATACCCATACATACACACACAAACACACACATCAAATTATCCTACGAAACATCTGCTCCTTTTCTTTGGATGTCATCCCCTTCCCAGCACCTAATCTTCTTTGTCTTATTTACATGTTAAACCTTTCTTTTTATTTGCTAAGCCTGTCACCCCCATCTTGCTCTTGACTGTTCCATCCACCTACTCTGGGTGGTACCACCCACTTTAGGAGCCACTCTTCCAGACCTCAATGAAATAACTGATTCAGCGCCTGAGGATAATAAACACATCACCAAATGTGGCCTCCCATCAGTACCGTGCGGTACATTTTCTCAGTATGATGTAACGCCGCTCCTTACATGATTTTATTTCTTTAGAAATGCCGCCCCCTTATGAAGCCCCCTTACTGTGCCGTCTAATGTGGTCGCCTCTCTGTATCATAACGCGGCAAGGCCCTGCCTCCCACTTGGAAAGAAGGGCAATATATTGCTGTACTAGAAACACCGTGCTGTTTGTTTTGTTTCGTGATCTTCCGCAATTTCAATGCTCAGTGAACAGAAATATACATTATAATACTTGTTTATTTTATTGCGTACCATGTTTGGTTCACACCAACTTTTTTGTTTGGCAATGAATCAGTTACGACCAAGTCCATACCTGATGTGAATGTCTGTAATGTACTTCGTTAAAACCGAACATCACATAATTCTGCTGTATACGTCAGCAGGTATGATGTAACAAATGAATTAATGGGAATAGAATGAGTCATGACAGGTCAGGAGTTGCCGACGTCCACGATCAACGCACGGTGCGTTGCTGCCTACAGATTATGTTCTGGTTCAGTGCCTGTATGGTTTAAGTCTCTCTCTCTCTCTCTCTCTCTCTCTCTCTCTCTCTCTCTCTCTCTCTCTGTCTGTTTGTCTCTCTCTTTCACAGTCTCTCCTCCTCTCTCTGTCTCTCTCCATCTCTTTATCTGTTATCTGTCCGCTACTCTCTCCGCTCTCTCATCACAACTCTCCCTTCCAGTTTCTCTCTTTCCCCCGTCTCTCCCCTATCTCTCACTCTCTGCTTATCTCTCCATTTCTCTCACCAATATCTCTCTCTGCAACTCTCTCTCCGTTTCTCTCTGTCCCCTCTGTTTTCTCTCTGCAACTCTCCCTCTGTTTCTCTCTTCCCCCTCTCTCCTCTCTATCCTCTCTCTCTCGGTAACTTTCCCTCTGTTTCTTACGTCCCCCTCTCTCCTCTCTTCCTCTCTCTCGGTAACTCTCCCTCTGTTTCTCTCTTCCCCCATTCACCTCTCTGTCCTCTCTCTGTCCTCTCTCTCTCTCTCTTTCTCTCTCTCTCTCTGCAACTTTCCCTCTTTGTTTATCTTTTCCCCGTCTCTCCTCCCTTACTCTCTTTCTGCTTGTGTCTCCAGTTCTCTCTTTCCCGTCTCATTCTCTGCATGTCTATCCGTTTTTCTCTGCCCCTCTCTCCTTACTCTCCTCTCTCTCTCTGCAACTCTTCCTCTCTCTGTTTCTCTCTTTCCCCCTCTCCCCCCCCCCCCCCAATCTCTCTCTCTCTCTGAAAGTCTCTCTCTCTCTCTCTACCTCCTCCCCCAGCTGACTGATATACATTACTGATTGAGTAGACGTCTGGGCCATCAAGTCCACTCAAGTGATATTGACTACGTCGCAGTCTGCTTCTCTCGTTCTCTCATTCTCCGTATCTCCCTCGTTGTCTCTCTCCACGACTACCTGCCCCCCCCCCTCTCTCTCTCTCTCTCTCTCTATATATATATATATATATATATATATATATATATATATATATATATATATACACACACACCTAAACAGAGTGAGTGAGAAGATAGGAAGAAGAAGAGAGGAGGATAGAGACTGAGATGGAGTGAGCAGGAGAGACAGAGAGCGAAAGTGAGGGAGAAACAGATATGCTTTCTGTCTCGCACTGTCTCTCTATCCACCATTCCTTCGCTCTAAGTCTGTCTTCGTCTCTCTCCCTTTCTCTGTCTCTTCCTGTTTATTCTTGCTCTGTTTCTTCCGCTCTCTCCCTCTATATTTATCTGTAGCCCTGTCCCCTTTTTATATGTTTCTCCCTTACTTTCACTCTCTGTTTCTCCCGCTCACTTCCTCTGAGTCGCTATCCTCTTCTCTCCTTCCTATCTTCTCACTCTCTCTGTCTCGCCTACACCCTCGTCCTATCTCTCCCGTTCCCTCGCTCTATCTTCTCCCCTCCCTCCACCTATCTCCCTCCTTTATGTCGGATGTACTTTCACAAACGATCATTGCAGTGTTATCACCATTACCAACAGCACTCGGGACGGTTCCCCAGGGGCTTAAGCTTTAAGCTACTTGTCCACACTGTCCCCGCGGCGCATACATGCTAGAATGTTTATTCCACCCCCAAATATAAAGACACCCCTGAGCTTTACTGTGGAAAAGAACAACGTCCCACGCCGCATACGGCTTGCATTCTAACCTGTCAGCCACACACCCCTCTGACGTCAAACCGTAACCATTTAGCACTCTTTACAATTGGTCGGCACTTTCGCCTCGTTTCTTTATTCTCCGAATCCTCTATTTTAATATCACTTCCGTTCTTGTTCCTATTAAAACTGCCTCCCCTCCCTTTTCCTCTTTCTCTCCACTCACACGCCGTTCCACCCCACCCGTTGAACCCTACCCATCCCGTCCCTCTTCCTTCTCTAGTTTCGCTTAATTTTTAAGTAAACTATGCCCAAACTTCATCAAAGGCTGTATATCGTAATGTGCATAATTTCAAAGACCTTTGAAGTTCTGGCCATTAAATGAATTTTGTTGTCCAATCACCCCGACAGTGGAGGTTGCAGGCAATTTCCCGAGACGGGCGCTCTCGTTTTCCCTGGCGCGAGGAGGGGAAAGTGGGTATCCGGGGGAAGAGGGCGAGGGAGGCATGGTAGTGTTTTGGTACTTGAAAGGGGAAAATGCCCTCTGCTCCGGGGTTTCTCTTATTTTAAATTTCCTGTAGAATTCGTAACTTTAAAAAAAAATGGGAGGGGGGGGGGGGGGGGGGATAAACAACCGCAAAGGGACGTAACCAGTCATGTTTCGAATTTCTGTTATCAAAGTCAAATAGAGGGGGAAAGCTTGGGCAAAATTGCCACTAATTTAGGGTTAAACTTAATTTTGATGATCCATTCTTGATTAAACGGAGTAGTTGGTGTAGCTGATTTCCTCCTTTCTTCCTCATTGAGCATGTATGTGAGCATGTATGTTGTGTGTGTGATTGTTTGTATGTGCGCGTTTCACGTACAACTTGAAGGCCACCACTCCGGAAACAAGGCAATTTGTAGTTAGTTTCTCGCAAAGCGCTAGTGCACTCGTCTACTGGAATAAAAAATCTGAGTCAGTTAGTAAAAGCTCTTTTTGTATGACTTAAGGCGTAGTGTGATGCTAGATCCAGTAGTTGTATCGACCAATCAGCATGATGCTGGGTGCTGACTATCTACTTTTATCATGGAGAATTACATTGACTCTCGTGCGGTCGCGCAGAGTACAAAGTTTGCGGTCCTCGGCAGGCATCATCACAGAGAAGACCATGGTTAATCCACATTTAGCTGTCTTTTTACCAAAATGGTCCCTTGTGGAGGTAAAGAGAGATACTGGTGAGTCTAAAGTCTAAACCTTCCTCATTGTTGTCGCGGCAGCTCAGTCTTCCGGCTGGGTAGCTGTTTGTTTGGACCCCCATCAAAGTCCTGCTGCTGTTCGTTGATTATGGCTCAAAGGTCTACCCAGCCTACAGTGTGCACCAGGAAACGTCGTGGGAAGTAAAGTCGGTCAATGTGATATTGCCTATGTCACAATCTTAGTGCAGTTTGGGTTCTTGTCACGGAAAAAACTGCAGTTTAGTGATTCCTTGATAACTTACATATTAAAATGCACTGAAGGAGGAGGGTTAACCATTGTGTACGTCATTCTGAGAGGAGGAATAAAATTAACGATCATGGACCTACGAATATAAAAATAGGATCCAGGTGTTCGCCAAGTTCATTGCTTGACGATCTGACCGGACACGGGAAACGGTACGATTGCGCTGGGGGAAACTTCGACACCGGACAAACACAGCGGGAGACGGTGATCAGAGAATAGATTTCTTTGAAGTGCGATCAGCGATGAACGGGGGAACAGCGTAACAACGGAGAGAAACGAACAACTAACCACTACGTGACTTCACCGTTTTTGATGGGCAGGATACGGCAAATTTGATTGTAGATCAAACAATCAGCGTAGGATTGGACACTTGTTATAAATAGTAGCACCTGAGGTTTCTGGTTAGTGTGTGTTCCAAACTGGGCTGAATGATATATGCCTCCTGAGTGGGGAAAGAAATACACGTCCCTAAGTGTCGAAAGAATATGGGATATTAGTGTGTTATTCGCTAGTGTATTTCGATTCCAGGAGGATAAGTGCATATATATATATATATATATATATATATATATATATATATATATATATATATATATATATATATATATATATATATATATATATAAGGTATTAATATCTTAGTGTAATAGTAGCATAGGGATATAGGTGTTTGTTCTTAACGTGTGAAATTGCATTCGTGTATCTAGTCGTGTAAACTGTAGTGCACTCAGAAATCGTATGTCCGTATGTTTTTCGGAGGCTTTTCAGTATGGCTAGAGAAGGACTCTCACATAAGAAAATTATATTAAGCAGACGCATATCACCAGATTACCTATCTTCTCCACAGGTTCAAATCCCCCTATTGAAATCAGAGAAGAGATGAAGGTTACTGCACTTGAGCAAATAAAGTACCTACTTAGAACCAACAAGAACATAGACATGGTTTAATATGAAGAAGTGATAACTTAACGTCAAATACAGAACACTGTATGTGTGGCATAACGCTAACCACCATTATTCATTTACCAAAACATGCCGCAAGAAGAGGAAACAACATTAAAAGAAATTGACTACACAACCGCAAACGGAGACTAGGACTTAAAACTTAACATCGAAACTGGAACTGCACAAGTGACAGATGACGTGGATTCTTGGAAAGATTTCATCAGCCAAGGCTTAAAAAACCATTGGACGGGACAGACACGTGACACGGCTTTCGCGCCAACGCCGGTATAGATTATGATAAGCAGCGCACTCTTGCGAAAACATGCCTGGCGAACAGACGTCAAAAATTGTGTGACCAAATTTTCAAATAGAGGAGGCAGAATGTCTGAATCCCAGGTGAGCTTGTTAGTCCTTAGATTAGACTAAGAACCCGATGTATCAAGTATCAAGTAATGGTAACCCGTGTTTGTAATGTCAATTGAAATGTATTATTATTAATTAACACCTCTGAAATGTAAAAATGCTCGACTGTAGATTCTAACGACGCAGAGCCGTTCCCGGGCAAAATGACTCTCCAATACTCTCTTCGATGAAACTGCAATCTCTGATATTCTTAGAGATAATTATTAACTTTAAGAAGTGCATTATACTACTACATTCTATTCTAAACAACTGTGAGAAGTGATGATTCGAAAGCAATCTTGTGCATTTTGTCAGAAACATTGTTAAAGATGCTATCACTACCTACAGCTGAAATGACAGTTCGTGTACTAGAATAAGTGCCTTGTTCTAAAAACAGACTTATCTATGCCTATTTACAATCTAGAAAGCTGAAGGAGAAATCAATCTTTCCTTTCTCCTTCATCTATTGAATCAATAGGGTTTGACGGAATAAATATTTATATTTTTGTCAAATTTTAATTAGATAAGGGCACACATGAACTGCATTACATGAGAAAGTTGTGCTTCGCGGAACACCATCACGCGCAGTGAACTTAACTCATTATTCAACATAACTTAAAACACAATACCACTCAACACCACTCATCACCACACAACACACCACTCAACACAACAACAACAGATAATGGGAGAGAGTTATTAGACACAGAAGAAGAAGAAGTTAATTGGGAAAACACAGAGAATTATTTATACACGCGATAAACACCATTGAGTGGAAGAAATGTTATAAATGTATGTCATTTATTTACCTGCATCTTGACATATTCTCACTCTTGTCACTGTCTTACTGTACACGTTCACTGACCCCAGGTCAAATTAGAACTTACATACAGCAGGAACCAGTTGATACAAGGCGTACGCAGTGTGATAAACTCTGACCACCCCAAATTAACCCAACACTAGCTTAGAGAAAAAAGGAGGGGAGGGGAACTAGTTCCTACTTCAGGAATTTAGATTCTTCCGACCTAATTCTTATTATTGTATTGGTAGGAATGTATATATTTATGTGAATATTCATCAGTGATCTTGGTGGCTACATACCAACAACCACCCAACACATCAGCAAACTAACCACCTAAATCAGACCTGAAAGAGGGAAGCCGAGAGAAAGAGATGAACCACAAGTGAGATGGAAGATGACTTGGCTATGAGCAAAGTATGGGGAGGCCTTCAGAGGAGCTATACGGGCAGACCTGAAGTGGATCCATCAGTCAATGGACCCTGGCTTACCAAATCTTCCAGTCACCAGGTTACATTTTTCATTGGTACACACCACACCCAATTTCAGGAAAACTGATATTTAATGGTTGATTCTTCATCTTCACACTTAACATGTACAACATCAAAATGTTTACTATGTTTCACACTTGTTGACATATCATATCTTGATGCTTGATGATTGATAGTCTGGGACAATGGTCCAATGTGCAACTTTTCTAATATATCTTGTGTAAATCACAATAGAGATGTGTGTACTGACCAGAAGGCTCAGGCCAGTCAATAAATGATTAACATGAATTGACCTTCTGTTAATTTATCAGTTCAAACCTATCTGTGAGTCTCCAGCTTCTTTGTACATCATGTTGTCAGAATCTAATGTGATTGATTATGTGTTTGATTGTTTAAAAATAAATTAACTCATAATGACTTACTAAAATGGGGGAGAGAAGACTCTAGATATATCAACTGCTCAATATCCATGTTTTCTTCATCTAAATCAGGCTGAGAAAATTCTCCAGACTTTCCTCAGATTTGATAAACAAAAAAAAAGGGGGCTCCAGAGCTACAGAATCCTTGGAGAAGGGGCAGAATCCCAGTTGGTAATCATTATTCTCACCAGGGCCATAATCTATATCTCCTAGACATACTTAATAGAACGAGGCCTGCAGATAACTCAAGGTTCATATTCTGGGGTTATTGAAGATAGAAGAGGATGGGGCTCTACTTCTTTTGTTAGAGATGGGGCATGCACTACAGTGATCTCCCACTCCCTTCAAAAATATATGACAGTATGCTCAAACGAATATACAACTAAAACCCTTAAAAGGAAAAGACGTTAACCTGTGGCAAGCAGGGATACTTAAAACTGCATGCAATTGCACTGTGCCGAAACATTAAACTTTATTAACAATAGACATGGTGTAGAACATTCATAGTAACTCTAGACAATGTTGGATAGTGGCGGTGTGTATTCAGAGGTGGATTATAATACCTTCCAAAACGGGAAATATATGAACTTCAGTGACTTACCAAATCGGATTATTTTCTGGTGATAAGACATTGAACAGTTGTTTTCTTCAAGAATTGGATTAAGACCAGACTCAAGCAGGAGGAGATCATTCAGGGTGAGATCACTCCATTTCTGTGTGTGCTGTCCTGTGTTTTGGCCGACAGAAAAGGCGAGAAGAACTACGGCACATACGAAGTCAACCGTCCTATCTTGCATTCACACTAGCAGACAATACCAACTACATATACACAGTCCATACATACACCAGACATAGTTTTTTATTAATAAATCTTTTATTTATCGTTGAAAGGAACTGTTGTCGGAGTATGTGTTGAGGGAATAACCGAGAGAGTGAAAGAAATAGATATATGGAAGGGAAGACAGAAGGGAGGAGTGTAGACAGAAGTCAGTCAATAATCCCAACAGATAATAAGTTTGAAGATGTGCTTGTTGATTCCACATTCCTCCCGGGAAAACAAGTGACAGTTCTAAAAATATGGGGACTCGCATCATATACTACTAAGCCTCAACATGTGTCCCTTTGGGGAGTAAGAATTGGCACGGCCAGACACGAGAGATACATCGGGAAAACGAGGGGCCTCGTCAACCAGAACAGAACTGGCACTATTAGCCACCGGATGCTGATGCATATGCTGGGGGGAGGATCTGTGCACCTATGGACCTGTCCGGAGTGCAGTGAAGATACCCCAACTGATAACTGATAACTGATGTGTCCCATTGTTGTTTATTTCATTTGTAAACCTGCTCATCATCACCTGAGAATCACACCCAGTCTCATAATGCGGGTACTTAAGTCTTCTATGGAAAGCAAACGCGGTCGTACATGTCGTATCAGCGCACGTCTGCCGTTTGGTCATGGAGAATATTAACTTAATCCACGTGTTCCAAGTTCAGTTCTGCTTATTGTCATTTCACTCCGGACATGTTCATAAGTGCTCCGATCTCCTCCGTAATAAATCTATCAACTTACAGAGACTAAAGAATGTAGCGAATACTTTGGACTGAAAGAGTAATTAATAACGAAGGTACTATCAGTATAACATTACATACAACTAAGATAAAGAAAAAAAACAACAATATTCGGTCGTGTGACGAGAGGTATTGGAAAACATCATGGCAAATGGAAAGATCAGTGTGAAAAGAGGCAGACCAAGAGAAATGATGCTGAATGGATTGAGACGGTAGCATGGAGGATTATCATAAGCAGAGGTGAGACCAGAACACTAAGGCCAGTAGGCAGAGGCAGACCGAGAGATGCGGTGCTAGATGACCAAAGACCGCAGCAAGAAAGAACTTCATCACAAGAATTGATTCATAAAGTCAAGGACCGAGATCTGTGGAGAGACATGAACATCTCCTACGATTAAGATGATACACGACTAACTGTGCCAGTCGCGTGTTGACTCCTCGTACATTTGCTTTCCTGGCGACACCGATTTCAATCCTAAATGTTGTACTCTAACTGGTGTCGATTCATTCAGTGGAAAGACATTGTTTCAGCCTTATGCTTTAAGAAGCAATGCCATGTATACCAGTATGACACTTTTCTGTGTTCATATTTGTGTGCGTTTTTATGTACAATAACAGTGTCTCTTCAGCCCTGTTTGTGTGCGTTTTTATGTACAATAACAGTGTCTCTTCAGCCCTGTTTGTGTGCGTTTTTATGTACAATAACAGTGTCTCTTCAGCCCTGTTTGTGTGCGTTTTTATGTACAATAACAGTGTCTCTTCAGCCCTGTTTGTGTGCGTTTTTATGTACATTAACAGTGTCTCTTCAGCCCTGTTTGTGTGCGTTTTTATGTACAATAACAGTGTCTCTTCAGCCCTGTTTGTGTGCGTTTTTTTTGTACAATAACAGTGTCTCTTCAGCCCTGTTTGTGTGCGTTTTTATGTACAATAACAGTGTCTGTTCAGCCCTGTTTGTGTGCGTTTTTATGTACAACAAAAGTGTCTCTTCAGCCCTGTTTGTGCTACCTCTGAAGAAGATCGCTAGGGTTGAAACGGATGATGTGTTTTCTTGTGGTTTAGCTTATTTATTATACGCATATTTACTTCATATAATTCGAATGTTATTTTATTATTGTTATTGTTATCTGCGTTTGCTGGCTTTGAGCTCAAGTGTTGTCCATGCGCGTGCTATAGCACTACTACCAGTAGTTGCTCCTACTGGGGAGTGAACTGGACTGATGCTCGCATGTGCCTTAGCTTTCCCTATTACTAATGTCCCTTGCTATCAGGTGATTCCATTTAAGCTTCTGGTGTACTTGTACTTTATGTCCCAAAGTAAAGGACGAGCAGTTAACATTTTACTTTAATTGTCCGGTGTAGGGGTTGAACCCGCTAGCTCGCCTTCAGCACATCGGATCTTTAATTACGAGCTCTCTTATCCATTCGGTCATGCAGATCTCATATCTTCCATGAAGGACCACATTATCGATTTAAACATATGTCTCCACAGAAACAGAGGGTGATATCTTCTTCTTCTTTGCGTTCATCCGGAGTGTTTTTTCAGATGTGATTGCGGTGTGTCTAGTTAGGCACCCTTGGATCGAAACCCTTAGGCCAACACATCCGGCTTTTAGCGTGCATTTTTGACCAGGTTAGCATTCCTGGGAGACTCTCACTTTTGTGGTACTGTCCACCTCCCAGCTGGTAAAGTTGGAAGAGTCGGAGACTGCACGGTCATCCCTCAAATGAAGGCAGGGACAGTCCATAGCATTTTCCGCCATCCTGGGTGGCTTCCATAATTGCAGGGCCGGCACATAGCGCCCTGGTACTGGGCACACAGAGGGAATCGTCACGTCCTGCTCATGGCTGCTTTAATTCCTCACTTCAATATATTGGGCATTCCGTTCACCCCGAGCCTTTCCCGCACAAACCAAGCTGGTCTGCAGTCAGTATCCACTAAGCGAGTTTTTCGGACATGTGCTTGTCGTTGTGTCCGTCAGAGCTGTTCCAGACACGTCGGACATTCGGAAACTACCTAGTCAGAGCTGTTCCGAACAAGAGCGGCATTCGGAAACTAGGTAGTCAGAGCTGTTCCTAGCACAAGAGACAATCGGACGAGACAATTCACTCGGACGTAATTGCGTAGTGTCAATTTTTAGTTTGCCACCCGTAGGACGACACTTCCGACTTCCGGCGGGCATTTTTTAATGAGGTTAGCCTTCCTCTGGTTTCGTAGCACGTAAGACTGTTGTGATGTCGCCAACATCTCAGCTGGTCAAGATAGAACGATCAGCGACATCGAGGTCGGCCCTCAAGGGAAGGCAGGGGCAGACCTTGGGCATTCCCTTGCTATCCAAGGAGGCTTCCATAATTGCAGAGCCGGCACATATTGCTCTGAGACTGGGCTCACCCGAGGAGTTGCCACGTCCTGCTCATGGCTGCTTTAGTTCCTCACTTCCATGTGTTGGGCAACCCGTTTGCCACTGATCGCTCAAACACACACCAGGAGCGGTCAGACTGCGAGCGACATCCACTCGGTAAGCTTTTTATTTTGACTTCAGACCACGCAATAGGTCCGCTCGCCGTGCGTTCCATTTTGCGTCATTGAGACGTTCTTCCACTTTTGTCTATACTCTCTGTGAGCTGGATACAGACAGTTTTCGTAGCCATTTCCTTCGACTGGGGCACTTTTCTGACTTTTCGTACTCGCTCACCAGGTAGGCTACATGTGCTGCCGGCTCAGCACCTTACCTTCGTGCAGCAGTGGACGAGAAACGGCCTGGCCCTCTCATCCGGGAATCTCTCATATTCCCCAGCTGAGAGCCTTCGAACATGTAATAGAACTGAGCATGTAGCTTGCTCAGTATCACGCTTCTATTTTTCGGTAGGCGGGTATCGGCCTGGCTCTCAGATGTGAGGGTTTGTGGCTTAGAGGTGTTCAGCCACAGCCCTCGACAGGGAGCCTTTAGAGTTTTGTGCGGACCAAAAGCGTCTGCCTTCGTGCCTTCGTGCACCTTTTTAAACTTTTGACTGCTATCCTCAGTCACCTGCAGAGCAGCAGGTTGTGTCTCTCTTAGTCTGGTCCCTATCCCATATGCTGTCCGATATGTAGTTTTTTCACCCATCGGCAAGCAAATGGGGTCGATGGGACACGCAAGCTCCCCCACCACGGCAAGGTGGAGACACATCAGGGGAGAGAGGGTGATATAAAGTAAACATATGTACGTGTTATTAAGACATAATAGCGTCTGTGTGTTACCGAGGCTCTAAAAGGAAGCAAAAAATACTAAACAGAAAACCTACAATGGATGTCCCAAGAGGCGGGTAAGGAGAGTTGATATAGGATTGGATACACCATTCTGCAGAAAATGTTAGCTGCAAATTCTAACCTTTCACTGTCGTTGGCACCCGGCTGTCTTGACAGACAATAGTTTGTTTCACTGTGCTTAAAAAAAAGGGCATCATAACTACAACCCATGGCGGGGACCAGGGCCCATAGCTCAAGGCCTGGGCTGAATTGTAGAGGTCCTGCATTGCCCATGAAGCATGATCTCTCTTTAGTGTATAATAAATCCTATAAATAGTTAGTTAACTGGAGTCATGCAAACCGCGTGCACATTAACATTTCTAAAACAAAATCTATGATAATAGCAACCAGGCAAAGAATTCACTCTCTAAACTCATAGAGAACTCTTCAGTTGCACGTTGATAGCACGCCTCTAGAAAGTGTAACGAGCACAAGGCACTGGGTCTTATCATTGATCAAGATCTGACCTTTAATTCCCATGTTCATGCTCTCGTTAAACAAATAGCCAAAAAAGTATACAAACTTGCCAAAATTAAACATTTCCTTGACGAAAACACAAGAACAATTATTCTATACTTCCCACATACAAATACATATTGATTATTGCTCCACAATATGGAATGTATGCTCCAAATCAATAACAAAACGCAAATATTCACTCCAGAAAATGGTAGTGCGTTTAATTAATGGTGAAAATCTTACCGACAATTCTAACCTACATAAACGTCTTCAGTTACTGCCACTCCACAAACGCATACTTTTTAATAAGGATAAATTAATTCAAAAAATCCTCTTTCAAAATGCTCCAAGCTACCTTTGGCCATTATTCAAATATAACTAAGACATAGTGAACGACTATGTCCCTAAACCTAGGATAGACTTTATTAAAACAAGCTTAGCATACTCTGCCGCTCAGTTGTGGAACAATCTTCAACAAGAAATCAAAGACACCACCAATCATTATACATACAGTCGCAAATTGTTTGAACACTATCTCAGTACAGACTACATTCCCCCATAAAAACAAATAAACAATAATAATGGAAAAATTATCTCAAACGACAACTAACCAATAAACATTCCCATATGTATGGTACGTTAACCTTCCTTGGGTATTTATAATGCCCATGTTAAACATTGCCTCAGTGAGTCATGCATTATTGATTATTTTCATGCGTGGTAATGCTTATTGGTTTTTTTAATTTTTTGGGTCTAAGATTAGCTTCACAGGTGATGTTGAATGAAAGTATGAATGAGAGGAAATAGAGAAGAAGGGCAGAATGTCAGACGGGCCTGCGTGCCCAATTCTGAACCCTTTGAAAATAAAGATCGTTCGTTCGTTCTGTATAACCACAGTCAGAGAACTTTCATGTTACCCTCACAATGTTGATTCACTGTCCAGGTGTATGCATCACACAGTCACGTGGAACAAATGTAACACCTGGGAACCGAGGTGGAGTAGTGACTCGACGCTCACCTACTGGCCAGGGTGTGAACCGAGGTGGAGTAGGGACTCGACGCTCACCTTCTGGCCCGGCTGTGAACCGAGGTGGAGTAGCGACTCGACGCTCGCCTTCTGGTCCGGCTGTGAAACGAGGTGGAGTAGTGACTCGACGCTCGCCTTCTAGTGCGGGTGTGAAACGAGGTGGAGTAGTGACTCGACGCTCGCCTTCTGGTGCGGGTGTAAACCGAAGTGGAGTAGTGACTCGCTCGACGCTCGCCTACTGGCCCGGGTGTGAACCGAGGTGGAGTAGTGACTCGACGCTCGCCTTCTGGTGCGGGTGTGAACCGGGATAGAGTAGTGACTCGCCGCTCGTCTTCTGGTGCGGGTGTGAACCGAAGTGGAGTAGTGACTCGACGCTCGCCTTCTGGTGCGGGTGTGAACCAAGGTGGAGTAGTGACTCGACGCTCGCCTTCTAGTGCGGGTGTGAACCAAGGTGGAGTAGTGACTCGCCGCTCGCCTTCTGGTGCGGGTGTGAACCGAGGTGGAGTAGTGACTCGACGCTCGCCTTCTGGTGCGGGTGTGAACCGAGGTGGAGTAGGTACTCGACGCTCGTCTACTGGCCCGGGTGTGAACCGAGGTGGAGTAGTGACTCGCCGCTCGCCTTCTGGTGCGGGTGTGAACCGAGGTGGAGTAGTGACTCGCCGCTCGCCTTCTGGTGCGGGTGTGAACCGAGGTGGAGGAGTGACTCGACGCTCGCCTTCTGTTGCGGGTGTGAACCGAGGTGGAGTAGTGACTCGCCGCTCGCCTTCTGGTGCGGGTGTGAACCGAGGTGAGTAGTAACTCGCCGCTCGCCTTCTGGTGCGGGTGTGAACCGAGGTGGAGTAGTGATTCGACGCTCGCCTTCTACTGCGGGTGTGAACCGAGGTGGAGTAGTGACTCGACGCTCGCCTTCTGGTGCGGGTGTGAACCAGGTGGAGTAGTGACTCGCCGCTCGCCTACTGGCCCGGCTGTGAACAGAGATGGAGTAGTGACTCGACGCTCGCCTTCTGGTGCGGGTGTGTACCGAGGTGGAGTAGTGACTCCCGCTCGCCTACTGGCCCGGCTGTGAACAGAGATGGAGTAGTGACTCCCGCTCGCCTTCTGGTGCGGGTGTGTACCGAGGTGGAGTAGTGACGGTAAAGGCGGCGGGTGTAACACTGACCATGTCACTCACCGACTGCCCATTAGGCCTATTGAAATATACAGGGTGTATTTTTAATGACTGTGCAGTGTTTGAAAATATTGCCGGTCCAAGTTTTGTATTCATCCTCTAAAGTTTATGCAACATAATAGGTAAATACAAAACTTGGACCTGCAATATTTTCAAACACTGCAGTCATTAAAAATACACCCTGTATGTCTGGCATTATGCTCCATGCGCTTTAAAGCTTGAAAAGCGAACGTACATTTCTTAAATGCAACGCTTTATCACAGTTCGGCGTGGCTAAAAGGATAAAAGCGCTAGCTCTTAAACTTCCGGTACGCTCATTACGAGGCTGAGGATTGTTTCCTACACGCTTCAGTTTGGATTTCAACTTTGACTTCTTTTTCAGAAAGCAATGGCAAACTACCCAACGTAAAATTGCTTAGAAAATTAATCAGAGGATGGGGTTTATCGCAACGTCACGCAAAAGACATGACATTTGTTAAACACCGGATCACTATTTGTTTTAGAATAACGAAGACACAGACAATAGATTGCACGATTTATGGCCTGGCATGTATCGCGGCATATCATCAGGTACATACTGCAGAAATCACACAACATAAGGCTAAAGTAATTAGATAAATCCTTTAAGCTGAAATATACAACACTCACACAGTGATGTAAATTGTCAACCACGATAAATTTAAACTATCATTGTCTTTTTGTTTGCACAAAGTTTGGCTTTTGTAAATGAATGGCAATTGCCTCTGCCAGCTTTAACATGTGACCATTGTGTATTTCAGCTTTATCTCGCGACCACTGTATATACAGCGACATATGCCAGGCAATGAATCATGCAATCTATTGTGTATGTACTCATTGTTTAAATTCACAATATGAGGTCAGCGTGGCCGAATGGGTAATGGCGCTTGTTCTTGAACATCAGGTGCGGGTTCAATACCTACACCGGTCAGTTAGACTAAAATGTTGACTTCTCGTCCTTGAAACGGAGAAGTAAATTACAAGTACCTCTGAAGTCGGAGTGGTTTCGCCAGATGGCTAGAGACACTGGTAATAGGGAAAGCTAACCCACACGCGAATTCAGACTAGTGCTACTAGACGGAGCGGATAAGAACTACACTTGATATCAAAGCGAGCGAGTGCAAAACAAACAAAACATTCATTATATGTTTTAATTTATAACTTAGCACTTGAGAAAATATTAATTAACAAACTAAGCTACTAACAAAAACAGCACCATTAAATTTATTAAAGACAGATGCCACGAGAACCTGAAACTGCCAAAACATCTGCATGTATCTGCCCTAAACCTGGCACATCTCGCGTAACATGCACGTAAATTAGGCTATCTTTGCCAGTTTTTTCTTCCATTTTAAGCCAACATTTTTATAACCTTCCCGGCTCTTTAATTTGACCAATGTGTGTGATACCCTGTGAGTAGGACCAACATTATTATCAAAGAAAGCCTATCTTTGAAATATCTCGTTTCCAGCCAGACTACCCTTTAATCTGTAATTTAAAAATATTTTTAACCCTCTTCTAACGAAGCAATGATGGCTGCGGCGTATTTGGCCAGAAGTCTTCTCTCTGTCCATACTAAATCCGTGCTTCGATACTTAGCTCAAAAATCAGTTCAAGGAGAGTTGGTAAATAAAATTAAACATTAAACATATTTGAACTCCATTTATTTCAATCGGATTTTTACATTACCTTGCTCTATGTTCTATTTTCTTTACCTAGTCATGTTGGGATAATTGATATATTAACTCGCATTGCACTAATTATTTCGTCAAACTGTTACAGAATGTAAAACTTCTGTTGACAATGTGCTGACACATGATCGTCCCCGCAAGTTGAAAGGCACTTGATGATGCTGGTTAAATCTTATAGACTGATGTAGCCATGTTTTCGTGGTGAAAATCCAGTATTTTAACTGACATAATCAGTTTTTGGTAACTAGACGGCCAGTATGTGGACAGATATATGCAACGTTTGGTAACTAGACGGCGAGTATATGGACAGATATATGCAACGTTTGGTAACTAGACGGCCAGTATTTGGACAGATATATGCAACGTTTGGTAACTAGACGGCGAGTATTTGGACAGATATATGCAGCGTTTGGTACCTAGACGGCCAGTATTTGGACAGATATATGAAACGTTTGATAACTAGACTGCCAGCATTTGGACAGATATATGCAATGTTTGGTAACACGACGTCCAGTATATGGACAGATATATGCAACGTTTGGTAACACGACGTCCAGTATATGGACAGATATATGCAACGTTTGGTAATAAGACGACCAGTATTTGGACAGATATATACAACGTTTGGTAACTAGACGACCAGCATTTGGACAGATATGCGACGCTTTGTAACTAGTCGGCGAATATTGGGGTCGATTTCATCAAGTGTGACAGTGAATAGTGAACTCCGTTGGTGATGTCATGAGCACGGCCGAACGCGGCTTCGACCCCAGGGCATGTCGCTTGGAAAGACTGATCGCCTCCTCTCCCTCCTCCTCCTCCTCCTCCTCCTCCACCACCTGCCCCTCCTCCTCTTTCTCCTCCGCCTCCTTGCTCTAGATCTACAACATGTGATGGCGCTAACACATCACAGATCTAGGGCAGGAAACTGCTACGGGACTTTAAAGAAGATTTTCTAGTGATGGTGTCGAGAGTACAGTGTTTGAGGTCTATATGTCCAGTATCCATTATTTGAGGCCGATATATCTTAGTGTTGGAGGAGAATCCAGTATTTGCAGATGTATCCAAGTGTTGGTGACGAGAATTCAATATTTGATGTCGAATATCCAAGTTTTGGTGACGAGAATTCAGTATTTGATGTCGAATATCCAAATGTTGGTGTTTACATGGCGTGCAGAGGTTCTTTGATGCCCGGGGCCAACACCTTGATTGGATGCCCCTAAATTGTTCTTTACCTCATTCATTCCTCCTCCCCTCCGACTGCACTGTGCTGCCCCCTCTACCTAACTGGATGCCCCCTCCCGGCTGGATGCCCGGGGCCGTCGCACCCCCCGCACCCTCCTTCCTCTGCACGCCACTGAGAGTTCAGTATTAGAGGTCGATATGTCCAGGTTTTGGTGACATGAATCCAGTATTTGAGGGCGATATATCTTAGTATTAAAAGGAGAATCCAGTATTTGCGCAGATGCATCCATGTTTTGGTGACGTGAATCCAATATATATATATATATATATATAGAGAGAGAGAGAGAGAGAGAGAGAGAGAGAGAGAGAGAGAGAGAGAGAGAGAGAGAGAGAGAGGCCCCGGTTAACGTAGGAGTTACGTTCTTGGACAACGCGGCATTAAGTGAAACGACGTATAGCGAAACACTATTTCCAATATATATATCTATAACTTTAAATAACATTTCTATATACTTTATAGTCATATTGTTGGACTTACTTGCACTATTGTTAAACTCTTTGTCTATAGTTATTTTCAGGCATATAAGTTATAATAAATAATGATATAATCTTTAAGGCATTTTCAAAGTTTTCATAAAAATAATGCATAATGCATAACATTGTAACCCATCTTTTTCTGCTTAAAGAACTTATCAACTGTCATGTCGGTGATTGAAAACAGTTTTCATTAAAAATAATGAATGGTGTGTGGAAGGACATTCTTTTAAGTTACTGTGCGCCAGGAGCTGGGCGAAACCACGCCGGGTCAGATAGATAGACAGACAGACAGATTGTCGGGAACGGAAGCTTATTTTACTACTTATATGAATTAAATGACATGCTCCCCACCAGGGACTGGGTGAAGCCGGGCCGGGTCAGACAGGCAGACAGATAGACAGACAGACAGTCGGGAACGGGAGAGCTTATATGACTACGTATATGAATTAAATGAGATGCTCCCCACCAGGGACTGGGTGAAGCCGGGCCGGGACAGACAGACAGACAGATAGACAGACAAACAGATAGTCGGGAACGGGAGAGCTTATATGACTACGTATATGAATTAAATGAGATGCTCCCCACCAGGGACTGGGTGAAGCCGGGCCGGGTCAGACAGACAGACAGACAGATAGACAGACAGACAGATAGTCGGGAACGGGAGAGCTTATATGACTACTTATATGAATTAAATGAGATGCTCCCCACCAGGGACTGGGTGAAGCCGGGCCAGGTCAGACAGACAGACAGACAGATAGACAGACAGACAGATAGTCGGGAACGGGAGAGCTTATATGACTACTTATATGAATTAAATGAGATGCTCCCCACCAGGGACTGGGTGAAGCCGGGCCGGGTCAGCCAGACAGACAGACAAACAAGCAGACAGACAGACTGATAGATAGATAGATCCCCCTCCAGGGCCTGGGCGAAGCCGGGCCGGGTCAGCTAGTAATTAAATGAAATACAGTGTATTGTGTGCCACAGTTTATTTTGATGGTTGTTGATATTTATTGGCTAAATAGAGGTGCGTTGGAGGGCGAGTGGTAGAGTTATTGGGACGTAGAGTCATTAAATTCTGCCTCTTCATCTGAGGATGAAACTGTAACCTCTTCCTTCCTCCTTTCCTGGCTCTTCTCTGCTTGAACAAAAAAATGTGTCCAATGTCTGCTGCATAGTAACTACCCTCCTCGGTATCAGCACTCGCTGCTTCACCTGTTGTCTGAATGTTGTGCAGGTGTGAACGCTTCTTAGAGCGCTCAAACCAACCACCACTCGCTCTAAAGCTATCATCGGCACTACTAGTACTGCTCTCACCAGCTTTCTTAGCTAGATCTTCATGGAGAGACTTTGCTTTCTCTTGGATAACCATCTTGCTCACAGGCATATTCTGTTGGTTCTGGTCTTCAATTCAGAAAGCCAATAGTGCTTCCATGTTCTCCATAAGAATACTGTCAGGGTCTTAAACCTGGCTCAAAGGACCTAACATATGTGAGACAAGTACAAATACAAAATGATTGGACTTGACACACAATGACACTAAGTTCAATGGATTTATTTACAATTCACATGCAATACGATCTAGTTTGGCATGTGATGATCATTACTATACATATACGATACATCAGTACACTTACAGACAAACCCCACAGCTTCACAGTCTATCTCACAAGATATACAAGCACTCGACTTTCGGGCACAGAAATACACGAAACCTTTCTCAACCCACACGTCCTGTCATGTCCGAGTTCCCAAGCCGTCTGCCGGTTTCCCCGCACAGCGCTTGCCCTGTGGATTGGCTTCACGAGGACTGCGTGCGTCTTGCTTTGTCCTTGCCTGACCGCTGACTATCACGTCAGCCAGCAACCTGCGGGCAGGTAACTGGTACTCGCCTGGCGGGCGTAACGATGTTACTGCATCCCGGTTGGAGACTATTCGCCTGGCGGGCGTAACGATGTTACTGCATCTCGTTTGGAGACATTAGAGATTCTGACACGCTCCCCCGGGCTTATTCATGAAAGATTTTATATTTCATGCATACTCTATGTAGATAAAGGGTTAATCTTGTAACCATGTCAGAATCGACCTTTCTGTTGTCATGTACATTGGCATAGAAATACATAAGAAATGCAAGTTGTATGTTAAGTCATGTGGTGTTCAATCTTTACCACTTTCCAAGTTTCATCCTCTCGATGGATGATCACCTGAGTTGCAATATTGACTCAGTCAGATCGGTAGCACCAGCATCCACTGCAACTACCTCGCAACCTCTTAAAAAACGAAATAATATGCTTTTTTGCAACAAAAAACATCAGGTAAGACTGTAATACGTCTTTTTATAAGCCGCATTCACGCTCGAGCTCGACCTCATTTGCCGGGAGCTCTTCCGTTGGTCTACAACGTCGGTAACCCTATACCATGCCCAGCTGATGACCTCTTGGAGTGTTGACAATCTGGCAACACAATGGCTATTTTATACAACACATATTCGAATACATTTCAATTTACCGCCCTTAGTGTAATAATGTAACAACAATTAACTGAAAGGGACATAATTTCAAAAGATCTCAAATCTAATCTATTACAATTATTATTCTATTTCTCAGCGTCATAGCTTGATGCTTTTCCATACTAGCGAAAAAATGTCGATAGTGTGAATAAGTTACTCAAGATATGATTCTAAGATTACACTAGTCGAAAAATATTAATACACATTCGTGTATTCGAAATTGGTGTTTCATAATTATTTTAGAAGCGTCATAAATTTTTAAGGTTTTTGTTTATCGCCTGCTACTTTTGGTCTAAATTTACATATTATCCGGAAGTACACACGAACAGCTGATGTTGTTAAAAATTCTATCACACACTTGTTCCGCTCTGGTGTAGCAATTCGGAATGTGAAATTGTTCTGATCGTTAATGTGTTCGTGTTTCGCTGGAAAACTTCTGGATTGCGATTGACTGCAGTGGTGTAAATGTCACAGTTCAGTTCCACTCTTTCATTCACGGATTAAAATATCACTGGATATGTTCCACTTCGCAGATACCACTGATAACTTGAATAGTTCGCTTGAGGTAAGTTATGAGCGCATGTGGCACTGTTCTTATTTCATACTATATACAATTAATATTGTTCGCTTTCTAACACACACTACGCAATTATTCAAGACGATTACTACATTAATAATAAAATAAGAAAAATATTTGCAGTGGGAATGAACCCTATCACATCGTATAATAGATGTACACAGTTTTCCTGAAAAAAATTTCACTGATGGCTGTGTTGGTCTGTGTGTGTTTTTTAACACACTGCACTCAGACATTAGTGCTTACTGGGTCGTTCGGACAATGGGACAAAAGATCAGCAATCGTGTTGGTTCTGCCAGCGATATGTCACACTTCAAAGCTGTAATCTTGCAGCAAAAGAGACCATCGCGCTATCATTTGGTTTGTAGGCACTACTGAAGTAATAAATTTTAATGGACTATTGTCGGACTCTACAATAAAATGCCGTCCCAGGAGGAATCTGGACAATTTAGTTATACCCCACTAGAGCAAGGGCTTCTAATTGTGGTGTCGACCAAGCGCGTTCTCTTGGTTTCAATTTTCTAGAGACGTAGTATACAGGGTGTAGATGTTGTCATGTTCCTGTAACAGAACTGCCCCAATCGCCACGGAGCTCGTCCTCTGTGCGTAATCTGAAAGGAATATGTAAATTTGGCAATTTGAGAATGGGATTCTTTAAACTATTCTCAGAAAAATAAGATAACACTTTCTGGAATGCAAATTTTAGGCATCATTGTTTACAATCTTTCAGGCTGGTTTTTCGTTAGTAGGTTAGTAAATTTTTCGGTCAGTTCAGCAAAATCTGGTATGAACTGCCTATAATATTTAATAGTCCTAACACACTTCTGACTTGTTTCTTGGTAGTCGGAAGTGAGAGTTTCAGTATTTTAGACACGATGTATCGTCTGTCGTGACAAAGCCATTAGATATTTTATACCCTAAAAGGAGATTTCTGATAAGCTATGTCTACTTTTGTAGGCTTCACAGTCAGTCCGTGCTGTCTGATCCGTTCAAATGTCTGCTGTAATGTCTTATGTGGTCTGTCATCGTCTTTGTGTGAACACAAATGTCCTCCATGTAGCAGATAATATTTGTTTATGTCAACAAGTAAGAGTCGTGTCATGCGTACGAATGTCGCTGGGGCATTGACTAGCCCAAATGGCAATTTGCACCATTCGTACAGTCCCCAAGGTGTGGCAAAGGCTCTTAGATGTCTGCTCTGCTCGTGTACCGTTATCTGCCAATAACCTTTAGTCATATCTACCTTCGTAAAGTACCTAGAGTCTCTCAGTTCTGTCAATAGATCTTCGCAGTTGGTCATTGGTTCCAGATCTAGAAGTGTTATTTTATTTAATTTCGATAATCTACACAGAGTCTTATATCGTGTTGTCCTTTTTGCGTACCATGACCATTGGAGACGAAAATTTGATTGGGGATCGTCTAATGATGTTGTTTTTCTCTAAGCTAATGATCTCTGATGTAAGTTTCTTTGTAATGCAATGGAATGGTGTAAGGTCTGCATTTTATGGTGTGTTTGAACGTGAGCGGTGATGTGATGTTGTACTAATTGCGGTTTGTCCTGGGGTTGTTGGAGAAGATGGTGTTGTACTGTTGTATGAGATGTTTGCAGCTGTCTGTTTCTGCTTGAGTTAAATTTGGGTTTATTTGATTTCTTCAAAGCAGTTTGTTCGTGTCTAATGCAGGTGTTGTGAATTTCGTCACTATCTTCGTCATCTTCATGTTCTATTATAACTGTACAGGCTGTTGTATCGTCTGTTCGTGTCTCTGTTGTGGTATGGTCTTAGCATATGATGTGGAATATTTTATGTTTGTCTTTTATTTGAATCTCATAGTCTACAGTTGGAATCTGTCTTATTACTTTACATGGTCCTTGCCAAAAGTCAGTCAATAATTGTCGGTCACTAGGTAAGAGGAGAAGTACGTCCTGTCAGGTGTCAACGTTATGTCCTGTTACCTTTGTTTGCGTATTGTCTATATGTAGCACCAGATAGTTTTAGTGCTTCTTTTGCAATAGTACAAGATTTGATGATTCTTTCACGCAATGATGTGACATATACGTATGATGACATGGGTTTAAGTAAAGGGGTAAAGGGGTGGCTTCAGTTAACATTGAATGGTAGATACTCAATGGGCCACGTGGCTTGGCACCATAGATGAGCTCAAAAGGAGAGAATCCAGTACTAGAATGTGGGACCTCGCGATAAGCAAAAAAGTATAGCAGGCAAATATACGTCCCAGTTTTTGGGATATTCTTGCGTGACTTTAGCAAGCATATGCTTCAAATCGCCGTTAAACTTTTCTATGATTCCCGTTGAGTGAGGATGGTATGGTGAATTGAAACATTGTTTCACCCCTAACATTTTGGTGAAAGCTTGAGTGGATGATGCAATAAATTGGCTTCCCTATCTGATAGGATAGTGTCTGGAAATCCTATTCGTGAAAATATATGGAAGAAAACTTCCATGATATCGTTGGCAGTTATGTTCTTTAAAGAATCGCTTCAAGCCAGCGGCTACATAAATCAATGATGGTAACGATAAATCTATTCCCCTCTGGATGTTACTTGATTCAGAGGGCCCACTATGTCGACAGATATTTTCTCAAAAGTCGACTGGCTAAGTCGGTAATTTGTAATTTGGCCTGTGGGTTTTTACCTTTTTTCACTAGTTTTTTGGCAGATATCACAACTTCTACAATATTCTTAATGTCATTGCAGAATCTTGGCCAATAAAACTGTGTTAGTATACTCTTGATCTGGTCTTGGAGTATGCCATATGCCCTGCAAGAGGTATATCATGGGCAAGATGTAAGGCTTGCTTACGGTATTCAATTGGCAAAACAGTTTGCTCTGTGGTGCTGTTACCTCTGGTATAGTACCTGGTGAGGATGCACTTTTCAGAGCAAAATGCCATCTTGCATTTTTAGTTACATTTGGCTTTTGGCCGATCAGATTAAAATATTTAGATAATGAAGGATCAGCCTTTTGGCTGTTACAAAATCTCCTTCATGGTTTTAGGAGGCAGTACCACTGGGCTAAGCATTTCTATAGCCTCAGTTTGATTAATTTCATCTTGCACTCTAGCAGTAGATCTGGTTACTGCGTTCACACATTCATGATATCAGATGGTGATGAAACATTTTGGTCAATGATTTCATGAGATGTTAGTGCTTCATAGCTACCATACATCATTTGTGATACCATACTTCAATGATGACATTGGATGGTGATGATGTTATGTTATCATCAATGCAAACAGATGTAATATCATGAGGCATATCATTCACCTCTGGTAAGTTCCCAATGATAATATCACACACAGTGTTAGTTAATGCAGCGCATTTTACTTTCCCAGTGAGGAATGGTGTCTGAATATATGCCCATGCTATGGGTACTTTTCGATATTTCCAGAGAATGTTCTGCATGTTACGTGCCTGCCTGTATAGTCTGTAGGCATTATGAACTTTCTCTTTAACCCTATAAGAGAACTCTCCGGTGTCACGAAGGACTGTCGCAGGCTTGCACATTCACAATATCCTTGGTGGACTGTTTATTCTGCCTTTGGATCTATTACCCAAATTAGCTTCCTCATTGGCAATAGGAATGGAGTGCCGCATGTTAAAATGCCATCTTCATAAAGGTATTACAAATAGTACATTTATGTGAATTAAACATGTCACAAGCCTGTGCTGAGTTCACAGGGTGCTTTCTGAATGTTCTTCATCTGATGATGAACTGTCAAATAAGACGGCATTTGCTTTCTTGGTCATTTGCCTTCCTTTACACGCATGACGCCAGTGGCCGTACGCTTTACAAAGGAAGCATTTTCGTGCCTTTTTAAAGGTTTTACGTTCCTTATCCTGACTATTTATGAAGTTCTGTAAGTATGTAAGATATGCCGGATTCTTGTCACACATTTTCGCCTTGGTGGTGTGACATGTTACAAAATCTACAATGATTGTATTTCTCAGAAGTAGGCTTATATGTTCTTTGCCTATTGTAGGGTTCTGATCGAGGTTTTTCATAGTTTGCAGATGCTACGAAGTTGTATCAGTAGCCTCACTAGCAAAACAATGTTTATTGGCTGTATAGTAAGCCGACCCACGTCTCTCAATCTGCTCTACACTCGTACATTCGTTCTCTTGCAAAAATTTTGAAAATGATGATGGAATGGATGAGATGATTTTATCCCTGATGATGAGATCTTCTAACTTATGAAAGTCTTTATCTACTTTGGCTGCTGAAAGCCATTTTGTAAATA
This sequence comes from Cepaea nemoralis, assembly GCA_014155875.1. NCBI lineage: Eukaryota > Metazoa > Mollusca > Gastropoda > Stylommatophora > Helicidae > Cepaea > Cepaea nemoralis. The sequence continues at coordinate 667,343 of JACEFZ010009785.1, read as the reverse complement.
CGTCTCGGACTACGGAGACATAGTCAGAGAACGTTTGAGTAGGTTTTGGACTCAATTTGCTGAACTGTTCTCTGTAACCTGCCTCATCTAGCATAAAATGTGCCATAATTTTTAACTTTAGATAGTGGTAGTCTTTTCTGAGGTCTTTGGGGATAGTCTCTATGACTTTCAGAGGTTCCCCTGACAAACTCCTCATATAAATAATGTTCCATTCAGAAACTGGGACCTGATAGTGGTCCATTAAGGTTTCAAAATTCTGGGTGAAGGCTGCAATGCAGTCACCTGAGGTATAATTTCTCACCATACCTTGATACTTTTTGTACTGGTTTTCTTTTTCCAGTCTTTCAGCTTTCTTAGACTCTTTGTCTATGGCAGTATCGGTTTCAAGCTGTTTAATTTTGAGTTGTAATTCAAGCTCCTCTCGTTTGCTTTGAGCTGAGATTTCTGCCTTCCTCAATTCAGTATTTAACTCTGCTTGTTTTGTTTTCGCAGATAATTCTAGCTCTGCCTGTTTCGTTTTCGCAGATAATTCTGCTTGCTTGGCAGCTCTTTCAGCCGCTCTTTCCTCGCGTTCGTGGTATTCAGAGTATTTTGTTTCTCTCCACTTTGTTAACTCGTCACCAGTTAACTTTAGCTTTAAACCCATCTCGATGAAGTCGTTTAACGAAGCCATGATGGAATGTTTAAATGAAAATGAATTATCAGACACGCAATATGTTACAAGGTGTTAGTAATGTGAAAAATGTACAATCTTGTTGAACTTACAATTTATGCCAAAATTTGCATCCGAAAGTATATAGAAAAAATATACTCAAGTGTACTGGATGCTGTGGAGAACGGTTCAAACCGGGGCTAGGAACTGTAGGGTCGCTACTTCAATGACAAATTACCTCTACGGGCAACGGTTTCAGATGGCACAGAAAACCTGCTTTCTTTTGGGAGGAAACAAGTTAGAATCTCCCTTTTTGTGATGTGTATGCTTGTCACTAAGTTTTGATTAGGTTTGTATGGCGTCGAGTGTAATTGTAGGTTGTAATGTCGTCGGTCAACATATTTTTTTCAAATCACAAGTCACTTTCTTTCCCAAACTTTCTGCTTTCCACAACTAACTTCACAAATACAATCTAGATATATTTCAACAATCTACAACTATGATGGTACATCACTTACATCACGATGACATTGAGTAAGGACATAGACATCATGTTTACAAGATGGCGACAAGGACAAAATGGCGACAAGTTACACAATCACCTATGTTTTACACGTTTACAAGTTCAAACAATCTAAGAGGACGAACCTTCCACGTTCAAACAATCTAAGAGGACGAGCCTTCCACGTTCACACATGTCAGGGTCTTAAACCTGGCTCGTTGGACCTAACATATGTGAGACAAGTACAAGTACAAAATGATTGGACTTGACACACAATGACACTAAGTTCAATGGATTTATTTACAATTCACATGCAATACGATCTAGTATGGCATGTGATGATCATTACTATACATATACGATACATCAGTACACTTACAGACAAAACCCACAGCTTCACAGTCTATCTCACAAGATATACAAGAACTCGACTTTCGGGCACAGAACTACACGAAGCCTTTCTCAACCCACACGTCATGTCATGTCCGAGTTCCCAAGCCGTCTGCCGGTTTCCCCGCACAGCGCTTGCCCTGTGGATTGGCTTCACGAGGACTGCGTGCGTCTTGCTTTGTCCTTGCCTGACCGCTGACTATCACGTCAGCCAGCAACCTGCGGGTAGGTAACTGGTACTCGCCTGGCGGGCGTAACGATGTTACTGCATCCCGGTTGGAGACTATTCGCCTGGCGGGCGTAACGATGTTACTGCATCTCGGTTGGAGACATTAGAGATTCTGACAAATACTTCTGGTACAAGTGATCTTGGAAGCACTCAAAGGGGTTACGTTTTTAGCACACTTTTTGATTTTGTCAGCACCTGCATGAATTGTCGTTACCGTCGTTGTAGGTAAACCATGGACTTTACCGATATCAACAGCCCGATCGCCAGCCTCATAACGACGTTATGGCGAAACGTAGCAACGTAAAGTGAAGTTAGTCCCCTATGTGACAACGACGTTATAGCGAAACCACGTATACTGAGACGATGTATAGCGGGGTCTACCTGTATATGAGAAGTCGCAATCAACACCATCATTTATTGGCTGTTTGAGATACTTTAGGCAATTTTACCTTCCGTAGTTTTCAGTTGCAATCTAAGCTGCCGACGCTCATAAAACATTGTGAAATTCCCCGCCATGCGATAACCTCTCAAAATACCTGCTGCTGACAACGAACCCATAATGTCGGTATTGCGAGACTGGGTTCACTACCCTTAAACCACATACGTCAACCTTGTGTTGGTAACTGTAAAATGTATCCTAGCAGCGGCGCACTGAAATAGTTATTATTGTAAATAACAGTTTCCTCAGATAGTTGTTAGTTCCCTCAGATAGTTGTAATTGTAAATAACAGTTCCCTCAGATAGTTGTTATTATAAATAAAAGTTCCCTTAGATAGTTGTTGTTGTAGTAAACAACAGTTTCCTCTGATAGTTATTATTTTAAATAACAGTTCCCTCAGATAGGCATTATTATAAATAACAGTTCCTTCAGATGGTTATTATTATAATAACAGGTCCCTCAGATAAAAAAAAAACAGTTAGTTGCATATCCCTTTACAGGACGTCGCAGTCAACTCCAGCATTTGTTGGCTGTTCGTGATTTCTTGGCAAGTTTGCGTTCAGTAGTTTGCCATTACTTTCTGAGCGACCGGTACCCATACCATTTCATTTTTAAAAAAAACATTATAAGGCGGTCTGCTGCCAAATCGCCCGCAGTTATGTTTCGGACGCGGGTATGCGGGATTACGACCTGCATCCGTAAAATCTTTCGCCAAGGAGGCGGTCCCTCAGATAGCCATTATTATAAATAATAGTTGTCTCAGATAGTCATTATTATAAATAACACTTCCTTCAGATAGTCATTTTTATAAATTAACAGTTCCATTAGATAGTTTTTATTACAAATAACAGTTCTCTCAGATAGCCAGTATTATAAATAACAGTTCTCTCAGATAGCCATTATTATAAATAACAGTTCTCTCAGATAACCATTATTATAAATAACAGTTCTCACAGATAGTCATTATTATAAATAACAGTTCCCTCATATAGTCATTATTATAAATAACAATTCATCAGATAGTTTTATTATAAATAAAAGTTCCATCAGACAGTTATTATTGTAAATAACAGATTCCTCAAATAGTCATTATAAAAACAACAGTTACCTCAGATAGTTATTATTGCACATAACAGTTCACTCACATAGTTATTATTGTAAGTAACAATTTACTCACGTAGTTATTATTTTAAATAACAACTAACTCAGCTAGCATTGTAGGTAACAGATAACTCAACGAGTTATTACTGTACAAAACTGGCTCTAAAAGATACTATTGTAAGTAACAACTTACACCCATAATAACTTACACCCTAGTTGTAAATAACAACTAACGCAGGAAGTTATTATTCCATCCATCCATCATGTGCCATGCCGGTAAGCGTGGGCGGTCATGTTCTGCCATCTCACTCGATCACCAGAGTCGCGGATCCGCTCCGTGTTTCTGTCTCGACCATGCCACAAGGCCAAGCCATCCAGGTACTTGCTTCTAGGTCTTCCCCTTGGTCTGTTCCCCTCGATCTTACCAGTTGTCACCAAATTCTCCAATCCATTTCTTCTCATAACATGCCCAAAAAGTTTTGACTGTCTACGTCTAGTTTCTCTAATCAATTTACGATCTTCATTTGTTTCTTGAAGGGCTTGTTCATTGGTCTTTCTGGCTTTCCATGGTATTCTTTGCATTTTCCTCAGAAACCACATCTCTACAGCCATCAGATGTTTTTCAGCCTGACTGCTCATTGTCCACGCTTCACATCCATATAAAAGTACAGGTTCAATGTAGCATCTCAACACTCTTTTTCTCGTTTCAATTGACATCTTTTTATTGGTCAATATGTTTTTCATCTTGCTAAAGGCTACTTTTGCCATGGCGATTCTTGTTCTAATCTCTTCAAGGCATCTCCCATCAGATGTTATTACTGTTCCGAGATAATTGTACCTGCTCACTTGTTGAAGAATATTCCCATTTACTTGTATATTACATTGTGGTATTTCGTCCTTCCTAGTGACGACCATAATCTGTGTCTTTTTACAATTTAATTCTAACCCTAGTTGTTCACTGTGTGTAACAATCGCATCTACTAAATTTTGCAGGTCCTGTTCATTGTCTGCAATCAAGACTGTATCATCTGCATATCTAATGTTATTGATGCATCGTCCCCCAATGTTGATTCCTTCCATATCTTCAATATTTCTGAAAATACTTTCACTGTACAGGGAAAAAGTTATTATTCAACAGTGACAATTGCCCAGAAAAAGACAGAGTTAAACTGTTCAAATTCAGTTATAGCTCACGCTACAACCCGCTTGGCGAAACAAATCACATAAGAATTATTGATTTGAATTCTCGGTTTATAACTATGAAATACTTGTGATTTAATTGTGCAAGACTTTCAGCGTATTTTCAGTATTTCATTTGTGGTAACGAAATACAGATCCCAGTCTAGAAGCTTACATCATTCTTCCATTTTTCCTGCTTGTAAATGTTAAGTCTGTCTAACTCACGTGGTTTCATTATGGTAAACATGAGACTGTTACCCGAAAGGATGTGAGGGATGAAAATAATTCTTCGCTGTAAGCGACGCCTGCAAGCATATTTTAACGGGATTAGTCTCATCTCCGGAGATGCAACGCCTGGGTTAGTAGCACCTAAGGACTCAGTAAAAGTGGTAGTTTTACCATATCCTTGTACTGAGAACATTTCGGTGAGACGTTGCAGGGAGGAAAGGCCGAAGGGAACGGGGTGTTTATAATAAACAAGCCCGATGTCAGGTTACTAACCCGCTTTTAAGGGTTAGAAATCTGAACTAGTCTGGTTATTGATCTGACGTCATCAGATTTTAATGACACACAGTCGCGAGGTACTTGGGCGCAGGAAGTCGTCCTCCTCGAGCCAATGGCACGAAATGAAGCCATTTTGATTCAAGTACTCCAGGGCAGACTCCAAAAGTGCCCTAACAATTTCACTCTAAAATTGAACCCTGCATCAACAGAATTCTTCACGTTTTCGTGTGTATCACTTTCTACAGTTTAAAGATGAAGGAGCGATCTCGAGAGATATTGGAGATCAGAAGCCAGAGACGGGAAGTCCCCTGTAAGAAAGGGGACGGTACTCTTCACGCCGAGATATAAATCCATTTTAATTTGGATATTTTGCTGCATTTATTAACCCATATCCCACATGAACATTTTCGGAAATATGTGCTTTGAGAGAGAATAAACGGTATAATTGTTACTGACTGGCTTCGACGTGGCTGTACACGATAAGAGCGCGCTAGCTCTTAAACTTCCGGTAGGCGGATGAAGAGGTAGCCGAATCGTTTCCTACACGCGTCAGTTAGGACTTCATCGATGACTTCACTTTCAGAAAATAATGGCAAACTACCGCAGCCAAGATTGCCTAGAAAGTAAACCTGGAGTTGCGGTTGATGACAATTATCTGCAAAGGACATGCAAATTTTATTTTTCTGCAATTGCAATCGTTGTGACAGCTTGTTGAAGGGGCTTGGAAAATGCTGAGACGCGGACAAAGAGTGTTGATGGCGGTACTCTGATGAATGTGTTGATTCATCATCATCATCATCATCTCATGGCATGCCGATAAATGTGGACAGTCAGGTTTCGCCATCTCATACGATCACCAGAGTAGTGGATCAGCTCTGTGTTCTTGTCCAGAACATACCACGTGGCCAAGCCATCCAGGTATTTACTTCTCTGCCTTTCTCTCGTTCTTTCCCCCTCAATCTTGCCAGTTGTCATCAACTTCTCTATTTTATTTTCCGCTTTATGTGCCCTAAGTATTTTGATTGTCTAGGTATAATTTCTCTAAACTGTTTACGGTTTTCATTTGCTTCTTGTAGGATTTGTTCATTGGTTTTTCTTGCTGTCCGTTGTATTCTGTGCATTTTCCTCAGAAACCACATTTCCACTGCCATTAGATGTTTTTAAGCTTGTCTGCTCATTGTCCTCGTTTCACATCCATACAAAAGTATGGGTTCTATGTAGCACCTCAACACTCTTTTTCTCGTTGCAATTGACATCTTGCTATTGGATTGGTCAGTATGTTTACCATCTTGCAAAAGGCTACTTTAGCCATCACGTTTTTTTTTTCGTTCTAATCTCTTCAAGGCACCATCGATCAGATGTTATGACTGTTCCGAGATAGTTATACCGATTCACTTGTTTAAGAATATTCCCTTTTACACGTACATTACATTGTGGTAATTCTTTCTATTGTGATAAACAGATATTGCTGGGCGCTCACTGAAGTAGAAGAAAGAAGTAGAGATTAAAGGATGATAGACCTGGCTAAAGAAGACACGTTTTTCAGAGGTGACTAGTTGGTCATGCGTTGATGTACGGTTGTACCTACAGCGAGAAACCATCGTCAGTTGGAGGTGACTGGTTTGAATCCCGGTCCATAACTATAGCTTTTAGTTGTTATGTTATCTAGCTGGCTTCGTGACAAAGCGGTTACTGACGCAATTCGTAACCCCGCATACCGCGTTGGAAACAGCTGTGGGCGAATTGGCAGCAGACCGCCTTACGTTGTTTGTTTTTTTATGAAATTGTATGGGTGCCGGTCTTTCAGAAAGCAATGACGAACTACTGAACGTAAACTTGCTCAGGAATCTCGAACAACCAAAAATGCTGGGGCTGACTGCTACATCCTGTAAAGGATATGCAACTAACTATTTATTTTTATCTAGTGCTTCCTCTAATATATTTCTGTCTTCTACTTCTGTAAGTGCCAAACAATACATTATTTCTCCAGATGTGGAGAGACTGATCTGGTGGGCAATGGCCGAGGCTCTGGACGACACTCAATGCGTTTGACCAGAATGCAGGTCAGCAAGATCGAATTAATTACAGCACTCGTTCTTAAACATCCAGTGCGCTGATGCCGAGGTAGCGGGTTGAACCTCTACACCGGTCAGTTGTACTAAAATGTTGACTTCTCGTTCTTGACTTGGGGACATAAATTACAAGTATCTCAGAAGTCGGAGTGGTTTTGCCTGATGGCGAGGGACATTGGTAATTGGGAAAAACTAATCCACACACAAAAATATGTCCAATGCAATAGATGTAGTAGCAGGTGTATGAACTATGTCTGCGTTCAAAGCGAGAGAAGGCCACACACACACACTCACACACACACACACACACACACTCACACTCACACTCACACACACACACACAATCAGACTGTCACTAGTACCGGGTGTTTGTAAAGTCACACTACACTTTGTATGTAGAACACATTTGAAAAATGAAGTCATGACGTCATCAAAAAATGTGCTAAATAATTCATTAAATTACTTGCAATAGTCACAGCTATGTTCTAACGTTGTTTTGGGGAAGCTGGAAAGTACCAGTGAAGTATTCATTATAGCAGGTGTTGGAAATGTCCACCACGGGCTTCAAGACATTACTGTACATGTCTCTTCATATTGTCAAATACCTTCTGCAACGTGTCTGTTGTTATTTCTTGAATGGTAATTCTGTTTGCTTCTTTCAGGTCCTGAACTGTGTGTACATTATTTTTGTAAACATATACATTCAAAAAACATCCCATAGATAATAATCTAATGGAGTTAGACCTTGAGAGCGAGCAGGTCAAATTCAACGTGATATTATGCGATTTGCGAAAATTTCTTTCGTTGATAACACCAAAGCTGGCGACAGCCATTCGATGCATATTGCTTCACGATGGACTCACGGTTTTTGAAGAAGTCATGTACTTTATTTTTCAAATTTGTTCTACATATAAAGTGTAGTGAGACTTTACAAACACATGGTATATTCAGCATAATAACTCTGTTGGCTAAAAAAAGAAGGGGCAGAGTGTAATGATCTTGATTCTTGAACTCATACTTAGTATGAAAGACAATTCTGCCGCAATGTTCATTATTCTAAAACAGACTATAAGTGAACGTTATTGCTATTGCCTGTCTTTCGATGTTATTTTTGCCTTTTAAAGCTCGTCCGATCGGATGTCCTTATTCACATTTAACACCAAATCGAGCACTAAGATCTGTCGGGATCTCTGCCGTCTCATCTTGTCCTGTCTGACAGCCAGCTTTAATAAACGTGTGAGACCTGATTGTTCCCGCCAATTTTTTTTAATTCTGGCGTGGTTCGTTGTGTCGCATGGTCGATGAGCCATCAAAAATCGAGAGGATCACGTGATCTTATGATATTGAGCATGGCTGTGTAAGATTCGTTTGATTAACTCATAGATTACGCTGCCGAACTACGGTTTTCATCTGCTTATTTCGGAGGAGGTGAGCAGCTTTTTTGATAGGGTCAACACGGGATCATCATCATCATCATCATCATGTGCAATGGCGATAAGCATGGGTTGTTATGGTTTTCCATCTCATAGCTCCAGTGACACCAAAGTTTCTTTAACAGAAATACCTTCTGCACCAAGTCTGTAGTTATTTCTTGAATGGTAATTCTGAATGCTTCTTTCAGGTCCTCAATTGTGTGTACATTATTTTTGTAAACATTTATTTGTGTCATTTTATATTTTTTACAGTGACACCAAGAGCTATGTCGATGTTCCAGTGACACCAAGAGCTATGTCGATGTTCCAGTGACACCAAGAGCTATGTCGATGTTCCAGTGACACCAAGAGCTATGTCGATGTTCCAGTGACACCAAGAGCTATGTCGATGTTCCAGTGACACCAAGAGCTATGTCGATGTTCCAGTGACACCAAGAGCTATGTCGATGTTCCAGTTACACCAAGAGCTATGTCGATGTTCCAGTGACACCAAGAGCTATGTCGATGTTCCAGTAACACCAAGAGCTATGTCGATGTTCCATTACACCAAGAGCTATGTCGATGTTCCAGTGACACCAAGAGCTATGTCGATGTTCCAGTGACACCAAGAGCTATGTCGATGTTCCAGTGACACCAAGAGCTATGTCGATGTTCCAGTGACACCAAGAGCTATGTCGATGTTCCAGTGACACCAAGAGCTATGTCAATGTTCCAGTGACACCAAGAGCTATGTCGATGTTCCAGTAACACCAAGAGCTATGTCGATGTTCCAGTAACACCAAGAGCTATGTCAATGTTCCAGTGACACCAAGAGCTATGTCGATGTTCCAGTGACACCAAGAGCTATGTCAATGTTCCAGTGACACCAAGAGCTATGTCGATGTTCCAGTGACACCAAGAGCTATGTCGATGTTCCAGTGACACCAAGAGCTATGTCAATGTTCCAGTGACACCAAGAGCTATGTCGATGTTCCAGTGACACCAAGAACTATGTCGATGTTCCAGTTACACCAAGAGCTATGTCGATGTTCCAGTGACACCAAGAGCTATGTCGATGTTCCAGTAACACCAAGAGCTATGTCGATGTTCCAGTGACACCAAGAGCTATGTCGATGTTCCAGTAACACCAAGAGCTATGTCGATGTTCCAGTTACACCAAGAGCTATGTCGATGTTCCAGTGACACCAAGAGCTATGTCAATGTTCCAGTGACACCAAGAGCTATGTCGATGTTCCAGTAACACCAAGAGCTATGTCAATGTTCCAGTGACACCAAGAGCTATGTCGATGTTCCAGTGACACCAAGAGCTATGTCAATGTTCCAGTGACACCAAGAGCTATGTCAATGTTCCAGTGACACCAAGAGCTATGTCAATGTTCCAGTGACACCAAGAGCTATGTCAATGTTCCAGTGACACCAAGAGCTATGTCAATGTTCCAGTGACACCAAGAGCTATGTCGATGTTCCAGTGACACCAAGAGCTATGTCGATGTTCCAGTGACACCAAGAACTATGTCGATGTTCCAGTGACACCAAGAGCTATGTCAATGTTCCAGTGACACCAAGAGCTATGTCAATGTTCAGTGACACCAAGAGCTATGTCAATGTTCCAGTGACACCAAGAGCTATGTCAATGTTCCAGTGACACCAAGAGCTATGTCAATGTTCCAGTGACACCAAGAGCTATGTCGATGTTCCAGTGACACCAAGAGCTATGTCGATGTTCCAGTGACACCAAGAGCTATGTCGATGTTCCAGTTACACCAAGAGCTATGTCGATGTTCCAGTAACATCAAGAGCTATGTCGATGTTCCAGTTACACCAAGAACTATATCGGTGTTCCAGTTACACCAAGAGCTATGTCGATGTTCCAGTAACATCAAGAGCTATGTCGATGTTCCAGTTACACCAAGAACTATATCGGTGTTCCAGTTACACCAAGAGCTATGTCGATGTTCCAGTAACATCAAGAGCTATGTCGATGTTCCAGTTACACCAAGAACTATATCGGTGTTCCAGTTACACCAAGAGCTATGTCGATGTTCCAGTAACATCAAGAGCTATGTCGATGTTCCAGTAACATCAAGAGCTATGTCGATGTTCCAGTTACACCAAGAACTATATCGGTGTTCCAGTTACACCAAGAACTATATCGGTGTTCCAGTTACACCAAGAGCTATGTCGATGTTCCAGTAACATCAAGAGCTATGTCGATGTTCCAGTGACACCAAGAGCTATGTCGGTGTTCCAGTGACACCAAGAGCTATGTCAATGTTCCAGTTACACCAAGAGCTATGTCGATGTTCCAGTTACACCAAGAGCTATGTCGATGTTCCAGTTACACCAAGAGCTATGTCAATGTTCCAGTTACACCAAGAGCTATGTCAATGTTCCAGTAACATCAAGAGCTATGTCAATGTTCCAGTAACATCAAGAGCTATGTCGATGTTCCAGTAACATCAAGAGCTGTGTCAATGTTCCAGTTACATCAAGAGCTATGTCAATGTTCCAGTTACACCAAGAGCTATGTCAATGTTCCAGTTACATCAAGAGCTATGTCAATGTTCCAGTAACATCAAGAGCTATGTCGATGTTCCAGTTACATCAAGAGCTATGTCAATGTTCCAGTTACACCAAGAGCTATGTCAATGTTCCAGTTACATCAAGAGCTATGTCAATGTTCCAGTTACATCAAGAGCTATGTCAATGTTCCAGTTACACCAAGAGCTATGTCAATGTTCCAGTAACATCAAGAGCTATGTCGATGTTCCAGTTACATCAAGAGCTATGTCAATGTTCCAGTTACACCAAGAGCTATGTCAATGTTCCAGTTACATCAAGAGCTATGTCAATGTTCCAGTTACACCAAGAGCTATGTCAATGTTCCAGTAACATCAAGAGCTATGTCAATGTTCCAGTAACATCAAGAGCTATGTCGATGTTCCAGTAACATCAAGAGCTATGTCAATGTTCCAGTAACATCAAGAGCTATGTCGATGTTCCAGTAACATCAAGAGCTATGTCAATGTTCCAGTAACATCAAGAGCTATGTCAATGTTCCAGTTACATCAAGAGCTATGTCAATGTTCCAGTAACATCAAGAGCTATGTCAATGTTCCAGTAACATCAAGAGCTATGTCGATGTTCCAGTTACACCAAGAGCTATGTCAATGTTCCAGTTACACCAAGAGCTATGTCGATGTTCCAGTTACACCAAGAGCTATGTCGATGTTCCAGTTACACCAAGAGCTATGTCAATGTTCCAGTTACACCAAGAGCTATGTCAATGTTCCAGTTACACCAAGAGCTATGTCGATGTTCCAGTAACATCAAGAGCTATGTCGATGTTCCAGTGACACCAAGAGCTATGTCGGTGTTCCAGTTACACCAAGAGCTATGTCAATGTTCCAGTTACACCAAGAGCTATGTCGATGTTCCAGTGACACCAAGAGCTATGTCGATGTTCCAGTGACATCAAGAGCTATGTCGATGTTCCAGTGACACCAAGAGCTATGTCGATGTTCCAGTGACATCAAGAGCTATGTCGATGTTCCAGTGACATCAAGAGCTATGTCGATGTTCCAGTGACATCAAGAGCTATGTCGATGTTCCAGTGACACCAAGAGCTATGTCGATGTTCCAGTGACATCAAGAGCTATGTCGATGTTCCAGTGACACCAAGAGCTATGTCGATGTTCCAGTGACACCAAGAGCTATGTCAATGTTCCAGTGACACCAAGAGCTATGTTGATGTTCCAGTGACACCAAGAGCTATGTCGATGTTCCAGTTACACCAAGAGCTATGTTGATGTTCCAGTGACACCAAGAGCTATGTCGATGTT
>JACEFZ010009785.1:590000-650000 GCA_014155875.1 Cepaea nemoralis | reverse complement strand
AGTTGGTGAGTCAGTGTGTTGTAAACCACGTGATTAGTCCTTAAGAAATTAATATTATATTCAGTTATCATAGTCATAGATAAACTGTACATTAGGACAAACTCGGTTTCCTTTTTCTTCTATTATCAACTTATTTAATGTGTAAACATTAGACACAGGTTGTACATTGTATTCTTAAGTAGTAAACTCTATCAGCAGTGATTTAGAGTTGGTGAGTAACTTAAGATTTAGAAGGAGACGCCTTAGTGCAGTGGTAAAGAAGAAACTATGTTACATGTGCCAACACTTGTAAGATAAATTAGTGTAATGTGTAATAAGTCTAGTAGATTTTTGTTACATAGCACATGAAGACAAAGAGTTTTTTTTTAAAACTCCATGAAGCACATGAGAACCAACTAGATTCCTATAGGTATCATAATGTGTGTGATGGGTTAAAGCAACCATATGGTGAGGCAAATGTAATTTCATTGTTGTTAAAACATGGGGAATTAATATTTGTGCCACATAATAATACTTCATCAACCACCATGCAAGTGTGGTTATGATCATGATGGATGGATGTAGATTGAGTATATTACGTAATTCCATCAAAGCATGTGGGGATCCATGTGTAGATTCATTATTGCTACTAATGATAAATCATTCTAAGTATGCCTAATGATCACATCAGTCTATGTCATTGATGAGAGCATGTCTGGAGTGCTTTATGTGTGATTTCATTATTGGTTGTTGAATCTGTGAATTTATCATGGGTAAAACACATCACTATGCTTAATTATCATCAAGGAAATATTATAATTTCTGATGAAGGATGAAAATGATTAAGATTACATTGTACTGTCATGTTGTTGAATCTGTGAATTTATCATGGGCAAACACATCACTATGCTTAATTATCACCCAGGAAATATTATAAGTTCTGATGAAGGATGAAAATGATTAAGATTCCATTTTATTGTCATTGGTGTTGAAAGTGAGAATATATCATCAGTAAAGCACATACATATGCTTAATTGTCACATATACAGATATGATTGTGATTGTGGAATGATTGAGATTTCATTGTGATGTCAATGGTGTTAACATTTAAAGTTATCATTGGGAAATCACATAAGTATAATTACTTATCTTACATGCAAATATGAATGATTTCTGATGGAAGAGTGAAATTATCATCCATGCACATATGAATCTTATGTCTGAGAATGAGTGAAGGAAGTAACATGCTGAAAAGGAGTATAAGCTAACAGTCAATCTCATGATAGAAGGCAGCTTTGATGTATAAGGTCCTGTCTACCACAAGAGAACATGTTCAGCATAACCCAAACACTAATTAATCATTTAGTGCACTCCGACGCATGACAACACTTTATATTAAATATCATTCATGGTACTATCATCTGGTTTTGTGCCCTAAGCCCGACACAACCCATATTATACATCACGCGTACTACAAGCATCTGGTTTTGTATCTTAAGCAAAATCCCACTTTGTATTTCATGTCACTCCTGTTACCACATATGGTCTAGTGTCCTGATGAATGTAATACAATGATGATGATGATGACTAATGAAGATGATAATAATGTAATGATGATCATGATATAATAATAAAATGATGATAACGATGATGATAATGATATAATGATGATGATGATTGAAATAACAATGATGATGATGATAACGATAATGACAGAAGAATGATGATGATTATGATGATAAATGAAGTAAAAACGTATTACAGACACGGTAAAGTTGAGAGAATATATTCGCCTTAAAACTTTCGATTAGAAAAGAATTCACCTGAATACTATACAAGAATTGATACCATGATGTACTTATAATGTTTATAAGCAAATACTCATTGCAAATGGGAAATGATTTTCAAAACCCATAATGTATGAGACCCTTTTTGTTTCATGGAAGAAGATGAAGAGAATTAACTAGGTACAGAACAGGATGGGAAAATTAGTTGTCAATTCCAAATAAATCAAGGTATTAGTCAACCAGTAGACCCTGAGGACAGGCATTGGTGAAGATGAAACAGCGCATCTGCTACTCTAAACCTTGAACACCTTATAATGGAAGATTGATGGGGAGCAAACAATTATGTTGTGGATAACTATTTTAGAGCACCAAGACTCTTTACCCTCCACTGTTTAATTTCCTAGGATCACAATTCTTTTATGTATTTTCTTTGTTGGTTGTTGTTGAAAGGTACAGCATTTAATTTCTAATGTCATATTGAGGATGTGATTAGATGTATGTTGATTGCTGACATTTCAGATAGTGGCTAAGTACCGCTAGATCCAGACCTGACTAGGTTGAATGCAGCACTTTGTGAATGCAGCACTTTGTGAATGTAACAGCTTGACTGAGTGAGGCAGCTGGTAGAGTGAGGCCAAATATTAGTCACAAGCATCTTCCTGCAGATTTTCTCCACCAAATAGGACAGGTATCATTGAGACCGTAGTCTAATTACAGAGGTAGAGAAATCAGTGAGCCACTAATCCTACTCCTGGAACAAAAGGACTCTTAGTAATCTACACATATATTGCCGCGAGGTCCAAGAACTTGAAGTTTGACCAATCCTAAGGGATACAGTTTTTTCTCCTCAGAGTATACATAGGCCAGAAGAAGAGGCACAATAACTCTTATAGAAGACTGATTCAATACTGATGGTGATGGATCTGATAGTGGGCACACCCAAGCTAGATATATGTAGTTAGAGATGAACATGTATATGATCTTGTTTTGTAAATGCCAGGATTATGTATGTTGATGACATTATTGTTCAATAACACTATTTAAGTGTAATAAATTTGAAAATAAGGGTCATTGTCTCTGTTGAGAGTTCTCTTGTCGTAGTAAAATTGTTTTCAGTAAACAACCCTAGATTAATAATTATTTAGTTGGTAGAGGAGAGGCAAGGAACCACCCTAAGGACATTTGGGATACTCAGTAAAAACTTCATTGTTTTCCTGGAGGTATTCCTTGGTTCTCCGAAACTCTATTTAATGGTCTCAAATCATTGAGCCAGTAACAGCTAAATTATAACGGGCAGGATCACATTGGGAAAGATGAACTTAGTATCCTTTATCTCTTTGGTGTTGAGCCATCAACTATACATCCGATAATTGTATACAAATAATGTTTCTGTTGTATACAAATAAGTTTCGAAATCAGTCGCGTTTGATTTGGAAGCAGACCGATTTGCGTTAATTTCGATGATAAGAAGTGTCGGCTGTTCAGAATGCAATGAGAAACTACTGAACTAACATTGTCTAGTACATCAAATGCTAGGGTTGACTGCAACGCCCTTTAAATGGCATGCAACTATACTGTTCAAAAAATAAAAGCAACATTTTTGGTGTTACTTTCATAAAATATATTCGCTGATTGGACATCAATCAGTCTATCGACTGTATGCATCTGGTCATTAACTTCTTTCTCGTTGTCACATGAATTGTACTCATCTCATGATTCGTGAGGTCATGAAATAGGTCAAGGTCAAACCAACATTTTTGAAAATAACTCATGACAGGTTCGTGATAATCCTGTGAAACTTACTGAGCACAAAGCTCTTTTGCCATATTATTGAATGCCTATAAAAGATTGAAGCTCCTCGAATAAATTCTGTTGAAATTTCAATGCGCAAGTATGGCTCATCTCACTACGGAACAACGACTCATCATAATTGGACGTTTAGAGGCTGGACAGTCACAAATTGTATTAGCCAGAATTTAATGTGGTTAGAAGCACCATTAGTTGCCTGTGGAGACGATTTCAAGAATCTGGCTCAGTGGCAGACCGGCCGCGCAGTGGATGACCCAAAATTACAACTGCTGCCAAAGACCGCTTCATACGGCTGCGTCACCTTAGGAATCGATTTGCATCTGCGTCCTCCACAGTCCAGTCTATGCCAGGAGCTCGTCGAATTTAAGATCAAACTGTCAGAAACCGGCTGCACGACGCTGGTCTTTGGGCTAGAAGACCTACAGAGGTCCTGTTCTTACGGACCGGCATCGCCAGAACCGACTGCAAATGGCGAATCAGCATTGTCAATAAAATGTTTATATAAGTTTGCAATTAAAACTGCAATAATGTTGCCTTTTTGGTTTTTTTTAACAGTATAATTTAACTGTTGTCTGGGGTTGGAGAGGGCAAAAAGAACCCTGCAATCGTTTCATTTGCAATTGGTACTGCAGTCAGAAAGTCTTCACAAACAACCTCCATCCCACAGACGGTACAGCAGGCGGAAAGTCTCCACATACAACCTCCATCCCACAGATGGTACAGCAGACGGAAAGTCTCCACATACAATCTCCATCCCACAGATGGTACAGCAGGGGGAAAGTCTCCACATACAACCTCCATCCCACAGATGGTACTGCAGTCAGAAAGTCTTCACAAACAACCTCCATCCCACAGATGGTACAGCACACAGCCATCTCCACATACAACCTCCATCCCACAGATGGTACAGAAGACGGCCATCTCCACACACAACCTCCATCCCACAGATGGTACAGAAGACGGCCATCTCCACAAACAACCTTCATCCCACAGATGGTACAGCATGCAGCCATCTCCACACACAACCTCCATCCCACAGATGGTACAGCAGGGGGAAAGTCTCCACATACAACCTCCATCCCACAGATGGTACAGAAGACGGCCATCTCCACACACAACCTCCATCCCACAGATGATACAGCAGGGGGAAAGTCTCCACATACAACCTCCATCCCACAGATGGTACAGCAGGGGGAAAGTCTCCACATACAACCTCCATCCCACAGATGGTACAGAAGACGGCCATCTCCACACACAACCTTCATCCCACAGATGGTACAGCATGCAGCCATCTCCACACACAACCTTCATCCCACAGATGGTACAGCAGGGGGAAAGTCTTCACAAACAACCTCCATCCCACAGATGGTACAGCAGGGGGAAAGTCTCCACATACAACCTCCATCCCACAGATGGTACAGCATTCAGCCATCTCCACACACAACCTTCATCCCACAGATGGTACAGCACACAGCCATCTCCACATACAACCTCCATCCCACAGATGGTACAGAAGACGGCCATCTCCACACACAACCTCCATCCCACAGATGGTACAGCATGCAGCCATCTCCACACACAACCTTCATCCCACAGATGGTACAGCATGCAGCCATCTCCACACACAACCTTCATCCCACAGATGGTACAGCAGGGGGAAAGTCTTCACAAACAACCTCCATCCCACAGATGGTACAGCAGGGGGAAAGTCTCCACATACAACCTCCATCCCACAGATGGTACAGCATTCAGCCATCTCCACACACAACCTTCATCCCACAGATGGTACAGCACACAGCCATCTCCACATACAACCTCCATCCCACAGATGGTACAGAAGACGGCCATCTCCACACACAACCTCCATCCCACAGATGGTACAGCATGCAGCCATCTCCACACACAACCTTCATCCCACAGATGGTACAGCATGCAGCCATCTCCACACACAACCTTCATCCCACAGATGGTACAGCACACAGCCATCTCCACACACAACCTTCATCCCACAGATGGTACAGCAGGGGGAAAGTCTCCACATACAACCTCCATCCCACAGATGGTACAGCAAGGGGGAAAGTCTCCACATACAACCTCCATCCCACAGATGGTACAGCAGGGGGAAAGTCTCCACATACAACTTCCATCCCACAGATGGTACAGAAGACGGCCATCTCCACACACAACCTTCATCCCACAGATGGTACAGCATGCAGCCATCTCCACACACAACCTCCATCCCACAGATGGTACAGCAGGGGGAAAGTCTTCACAAACAACCTCCATCCCACAGATGGTACAGCAGGGGGAAAGTCTCCACATACAACCTCCATCCCACAGATGGTACAGCATTCAGCCATCTCCACACACAACCTTCATCCCACAGATGGTACAGCACACAGCCATCTCCACATACAACCTCCATCCCACAGATGGTACAGAAGACGGCCATCTCCACACACAACCTCCATCCCACAGATGGTACAGCATGCAGCCATCTCCACACACAACCTTCATCCCACAGATGGTACAGCATGCAGCCATCTCCACACACAACCTTCATCCCACAGATGGTACAGCACACAGCCATCTCCACACACAACCTTCATCCCACAGATGGTACAGCAGGGGGAAAGTCTCCACATACAACCTCCATCCCACAGATGGTACAGCAGGGGGAAAGTCTCCACATACAACCTCCATCCCACAGATGGTACAGCAGGGGGAAAGTCTCCACATACAACTTCCATCCCACAGATGGTACAGAAGACGGCCATCTCCACACACAACCTTCATCCCACAGATGGTACAGCATGCAGCCATCTCCACACACAACCTCCATCCCACAGATGGTACAGCACACAGCCATCTCCACACACAACCTTCATCCCACAGATGGTACAGCAGGGGGAAAGTCTCCACATACAACCTCCATCCCACAGATGGTACAGAAGACGGCCATCTCCACATACAACCTCCATCCCACAGATGGTACAGCATGCAGCCATCTCCACACACAACCTCCATCCCACAGATGGTACAGAAGACGGCCATCTCCACACACAACCTCCATCCCACAGATGGTACAGCATGCAGCCATCTCCACACACAACCTTCATCCCACAGATGGTACAGCAGGAGGAAAGTCTCCACATACAACCTCCATCCCACAGATGGTACAGAAGACGGCCATCTCCACATACAACTTCCATCCCACAGATGGTACAGCATGCAGCCATCTCCACATACAACCTCCATCCCACAGATGGTACAGCATGCAGCCATCTCCACATACAACCTCCATCCCACAGATGGTACAGAAGACGGCCATCTCCACACACAACCTTCATCCCACAGATGGTACAGCACACAGCCATCTCCACATACAACCTCCATCCCACAGATGGTACAGCAGGGGGAAAGTCTCCACATACAACCTCCATCCCACAGATGGTACAGAAGACGGCCATCTCCACATACAACTTCCATCCCACAGATGGTACAGCAGACGGCCATCTCCACACACAACCTTCATCCCACAGATGGTACAGCAGACGGCCATCTCCACACACAACCTTCATCCCACAGATGGTACAGCATGCAGCCATCTCCACATACAACCTCCATCCCACAGATGGTACAGCTGGGGGAAAGTCTCCACATACAACCTCCATCCCACAGATGGTACAGCAGACGGCCATCTCCACACACAACCTTCATCCCACAGATGGTACAGCATGCAGCCATCTCCACACACAACCTTCATCCCACAGATGGTACAGCACACAGCCATCTCCACATACAACCTCCATCCCACAGATGGTACTGCATGCGCAAAGTCTCCACACACAACCTCCATCCCACAGACGGTACGGCATGCAGCCATCTCCACACACAACCCTCATCCCATAGATGGTACTGAAGGCGGAAAGTTTCCACACACAACCTCCATCCCACAGACGGTACAGCATGCAGCCATCTCCACACACACCCTTCATCCCATAGATGGTACTGCAGGCGGAAAGCCTCCACACACAGCCTCCATCCCACAGATATCAAAGTCACTTTCAGTGCCAAGAGAACCTGAGCGGCAGTACATCGCACTTAACTGATTCAGTGCGGAAGGATAATATATCGCCAAATTTGACCTCCCATTTGGACAGAAGGACGATATATCGCCATACTAGGGTCATTCTGTTATTTGTTTTATTTCGTTGCGTCTTTCGCAGTTTCAATTCTCAGTAACGGATCTTTACGTTATAATACTTGTTCATTTGATTGTTTGCCATGTTTGGTCCAAACTTAACTTTTTGTTTGGCACTGAATCAGTTAAAAGCACCACCATAGGATTACCAGCTTCTAAAGTCGGATGTTTCTCAGAACAATCCGTTCTTTTTCCCCTGTTTGTGATGTGTGTGTGTGTGTGTGTGTGTGTGTGTGTGTGTGTGTGTGCGTGCGTGTGTGTGTGTGTGTTGTTGTGTGTTTTTTTCCACTCGTTTTCAGCGTAGTTCATACACTTGCTACAACTTCTAGAGCACTGGACTGATATTTGCTTGTGGATTAGATGTCCCTATTACCAGTGTCCCTCGCCATCAGGCGACGCAGCTCCTTCAGAGGTACTTGTAATTTACGTCTACAAGTCAAGGTGGAGAAGTCAACATTTTCGTCCAACTAACCGATTACGGACGCAGTTCATAATCACGCATACCCGCTTTCGAAACATAGCTGCTGGGGAGTTGGCAGCAGACCGCCTTCAGTTGGTCTTTTTTCTTAATTATTGAACAGTATGGGTGCTGGTCGTTTAGAAATCAATGGCAAACTATTGACCGTAACCTTTCCCAAGAATAATGAACAGCCAAAAAATTATGGGGTTGACTGCTACGTCCTGTAAAGGACATGCAACTAACTTTTTAAAACCGGTGTAGGGGTTGGACCGCTACCTCGACATAAGCACACCTGAAGCTTAAGAGCGAGCGCTGGTGCCCATTCGGCCCTGGTGACCTCTTGTGATGTGTTGAAACTGAGAGTGTATCTGTATCCCACGTTAGTTCCCTGAGCCCTGTTGTTTTTCATTGTCTTTCCTGTATTCTGAAATGCGATCTAATCCCGCTACATTTTACCATATCACTACACAGAAAGTAAACAAGGAAATGTCTACAAGAAGACAACTGAACGAAACACAATACTAAGACGAACAATGTGTTGTACGACTCAGGTTACTTGCGCAACACTATCAAATGAAAGTCTTATCCGGTTGTGTTATGTTCATACATTTTCCGTTGCAATAATTTTCTTATTGGCTTTATTTGTGTTATTCTTGAATAGGTTGTAATAAAGCGAAATCTCAGATATGCGGGGCGTGGTTTGGAGTATTTATTATTGCTTTGTCGAAAAGATAAGGGCGATCGTTCTTAAACTGCCACGTGCGCTAATGACTAGGTTGCCAGTACTCCTAAACCGGCATTAAGTTGAACTTAACAATTGCCTAGAAAGTCAACCAGGGGTTGATAGCAACGTCCTGCAACCGTACTTATATACTTTATATAATTTTCAATTGATGTTCCTAATATGTTTCATTCTTTCATAAAAGTTATATATAATTCACAAAATCTGTTATTTCTGTCCAATTGGTGTGAGGTTTGTAAGGTTTCTAGGTGTCATTGTGTTCTATCTGTCGCCGCATGATCCAAAAAGTAGTTTGTTGTTTTATTTTATATTGTCATATCCTGCTGATCCATACTATAGTATTAGTTGCATTGATTCCAAGTTAGAATTGAATGTTCTAACTTTGGTGCTAAGTATAATTTCTGTTGACTTCCATTCACTTTCTAGTGCTATACAAGCTCCTTCTGTATTCTTGTTATGATCTTATTCTGTTCCACTCCCATCGTCTACATTGCTACCTAATCATCATCATGCCCCATGCCGATATGCGTGGGAGGTCATGTTCTGCCATCTCACTCGATCACCAGAGTCGTGGATCAGCTCCGTGTTCCTGTCTCGACCGTGCCACGTGGCCAAGCCATCCAGGTATTTACTTCTCTGCCCTCCTCTTGTTCTCTTCCCCTCAATCTTGCCAGCTGTCTCCAAGTTCTTCAATTTATTTCTTCTCATAACATGACCAAAACATTATGACTGTCTACGTCTAATGTCTCTAATCAGTTTACGATCTTCATTTGTTTCTTGAAGGACTTGTTCATTGGTTTTTCTGTCTGTCCATTGTATTCTTTGCATTTTCCTCAGAAACCACATTATAACAGCCATCAGATGTTTTTCAGCTTGTCTGCTCATTGTCCAAGCTTCACATCCACACACAAGCACAGATTCTATGTAGCACCTCAACACTCTTTTTCTCGTTACAAATGACATCTTTTATTGGTGAGTATGTTTTTCACCTTGCAAAAGGCTACCTTCGCAATGGCAATTCTTGTTCTAATCCCTTCAAGGCATCCCCCATCAGATGTTATGACTGTTCCGAGATAATTGTACTGATCCACTTGGTTAACAATACTCCCATTTCCTTGTGTATTATATTGTTGTATTTCCTTATTCTTAGTGACGACCTAATCTGTGTCTTCTAACAATTTAATTATAACCCGATTTGTTTACCATGTGCAACAACCGCATCTACTAAATGTTGCAGATCCTGCTCATGCAATCAATACTGTATCATCCGCATATCTAATGTAATTCATGTTATGTTGTTACCTAATTAGGTACGATTCCGTTTGTTATTCGGTTCCATTCCCTTTGTCTACATTGCTAAATAGGTATGATTCCATCTCTTGAAGTTAGGTTTCACCAAAGAAGATCGGGTTATCTCATTATTTGTGTCGTTGTCTATGAATGTTTAAACCTCGATGTTGTGACCCTTCGTCTAGTGACGATGGTGTATCTTGCATCAAATTTGTGTGCGACACAGAAGGGCAATGTAGTCAGCGAAAATCAGATCATCGAGCTGCTTTGTCGTGGATCAGATTTGTGTGTGCGACACAGAAGGGCAATGTAGTCAGCGAAAATCAGATCATCGAGCTGCCTTGTCGTGGATCAGATTTGTGTGTGTGACAAGAGGGCAATATCGCCAGCGAAGATCAGATTATCGAGCTGCCTTGTCGTGGATCAGATTTGTGTGTGCGACACAGAAGGGCAATGTAGTCAGCGAAAATCAGATCATCGAGCTGCCTTGTCGTGGATCAAAAACATGGATAACAACAACTATTGCACATAAACTACAACCATTCACTTGGTGTCTGCACACAACTGATGGACTACAATGTTATGTAAGAACCATAATTCACTTCAGGGATAAGTTTGTAATTTCATTTCAAGGATCAGTTTATAATTTCAGTTCAGAGATCAGTTTATAAAATCAGTTCAATGATCAGTTTATAATTTCAGTTCAAGGATCAGTTTATTATTTCAGTTCAACAATCAGTTTATAATCTCAGTTCAAGGATAAGTTCATAATTTGAGTTCAGACATCAGTTTATAATTTGAGTTCTGGGATCAGTTTGTAATTTCAGTTCAGGGATCAGATTATAATTTCAGTTCAAGGATCAGTTTATAATTTCAGTTCAGTGATGAATTTAGGAATCAGTTTATAATATCAGTTTAGGGATAAGTTTATAATTTCAGTTCAAGAAATAGTTTATAATTTCAGTTTAGGGATCAGTTTATAATTTCAATACAGGGATAAGTTTATCATTTCAATTCAAGGAACAGTTTATAATTTCAATTCAGGGATTACTTTATAATTTCAGATCAGGGATACGTTTATAATTTCAGTTCAAGGATCAGTTTATAATTTCAGTTCATGGATCAGTTTATAATTTCTGTTCAGAGATCAGTTTATAATTTCTGATCAGGGATACGTTTATAATTTCAGTTCACGGATCAGTTTATAATTTCAGTTCAGGGATCGATTTACAGTTTCATTTCAAGGAACAGTGTGTAATTTCAGATCAGCGATCGGTTTATAAACTCAGTTCAGGGATCAGTTTGTAATCTCTGATAGTATATATATATATATATATATATATTATATATATATATATATATATATATATATATATATATATATATATATATATATATATATATATATATATATATATACGCACACATACATGGCAATGGGATTAAGGTGCTTATGAGTAACTCCCGGTGCGTATGTGGTTCAAACCCTACACATGTCTGTTGGAAAGCAATGGCAAACTACTGAGAGTAAAATTGACAAGAAATTCTACCTAGGATTGATGGCAACTTTCTGCAAAAGGACAGGCAAACAATACAGGGGAGACATTTTTCGTACAATATTTAAATACCCAGAAGTCATTGAATAGTTCTGAAATCAATGTTGTGTATATGTTGACAACATTAATTGAACGTTCTAAAGAAGTAAATAAAGACCTGCATCTTTGCTTTATTGACTACGCAAAGGCTTTCGGTAAAGTACGAGGTTAAGTTAATAAGTAAGTCACAAATGGCTGTAGAAAAATAACTAAATACGATAACAACTTGAAACCAGTTTATTTTTATACATACATTGTCCCTTTATTTCTCAACATAATTTCCACCAACATTGATGCACTTATCCCATCGTTTTATCAGTCCTCCCAAACCGGCTGCACAGAACTGCGTCAATTTTGTCTTTATCACATGTTAGAAATTGTGTTGTTGGTGCATTTTCTCATTGTAAAATTACATAAAAGCATGTCCCGGAGAAATGTTGTGTACTTCATGTTGTCCGGAATAGGGTAAAGGGGAAAGGGGAATTTGGGGGGGGGGGGGTGTTAGTTACATATCCTTTACAGAACGTTGCAGTCAACTCCAGCATTGTTTAACTATTTCTGATTTTCTGACAATTTTTTGTTCAGTAGTTTGCAATCTGCTTTCTAAACGACCGGCACTTATACCATTCTATGAAAAACAGGACAAGTTGGTCTGCTTCCAAATTTCCCGCAGCTGTGTTTCGAACAGCGGTGTGCGGTATTGCGAATTGCGTTCGCACAAGGAAAGCTGAAATGTTGAATGTGAGCGACGTGCGCGGAACCTGCGATTTTCCTGCTCCAGGTCGGGAAGGCCACACATCCGATCCACCGTCCGGGGGGCAATGACGAATACAGCTTCGTGAGTGACAGGTCTCGCTTGCGTGATAATATTTTAAGTGCTGAACTTATAATGTTTCTAGTTGACTTTACTGCACTGGGACGAATAATTCTATATATTGTTACTTGAGATAATGGTTTATAACTCAGTGGCATATCGTTTACAGACTGTCGCAGTAACAGCCAGAATATTTTGCTGCTTTTTTTTTTTTTTATTATTGACAAGATTACTAAAGTTCAGTAGTTTACCATTGCTTTTTGAACGACAGGCTTTCATACCAATATACAAACCAGCGCAAGGCTATCTGCTTTCAAATCGCCACCTGCTGTGTTTCGAACGGAGTATGCGGGATTGCGAAATGTGTTTGTAACAACTTCGCCACGAATCCGGTTTAAAGAGGCGTTATTGGCATGAAGCTCGACTTCATGGCGTCGAGTGTTGCAGAGCGGCCTGCAGAAAGCGTCGCACGGAGCGCGAACTCCGTAGCCCCAGGGATGAACACTGGGAGACTCAGATAACTGCACTCGTCAATCGAATGAATCGAATGACAGAGTACACAATAGAGCACACGACCTTCGGAGTGCGCGGCAAGTGGCTTAGCTACTCCAGCACCGAGGCTTCCTAGGGATAATAGAGACTTTATCTATCTAACTACTTCCTTGGGATAATAGAGACTGTATCTATCAGACAGTGACGTGAGGAGATAAAAGATAAATTCAACGTAGAGGTAAAGAACAGATTTGATGCATTGTCCGATATGAAAATATTATTTCAAGACGTCAGTGACCAATGGAAAATAATAAAGAAATCAGTCAATCAAGCTGCAGAAACAACCATCCCAAAAATAAAGATAATAGGACGCAAGAAATGGATGACGGAAGACATCTTAAAACTCATGGAAGTAAGAAGAAATAACGAACATAACAAGGACAAATAGGAATAGATTCACAAGAAAATTAGGAAGCTATGCAAAGAGGCAAAAGAAACATGGTTTGAGTAAAATTGCAAGGAAATTGAAAACCAACACAACACCCGAAATACCAAATATATGCACAAAAGAATTAATGACAACACTAGCAAAAAAACACATACATCAACGCGTTGCCTAAACATCAAAGATGGCAAAATCATAATAGAAAAAGATAAGATTTTACATGCTTGGTCATATTATGTGAAAGACCTATATGATGATACAAGAGAAGAACAATATGATCATCGGAATAATAATGAAGGACCATCAATTTTGAAGATGGAAGATGAAAACTGGCAAGATCCCGGTCACAGATAACATCACAATAGAAATGATCAAGGCCTTAGAAGAATATGGAATAGACCAAGTCACCAGACTGCTGAACGCAATTTACGATACTGGAGATATGCCTCCTGAATTATGTAATTCTATATTTATTGCAATCTCGAAGAAATCAGGAGCCTTGGGATGCGATCAACATCGAACAATTAATATAATGAGCCACATCACGAAGATTCTGCTGAGAATTATCATGCAAAGCGTTAGGAAAAAAATACAACCCGAAATAGGAGAAGAACAATGTGGGTTTGTAGAAGGCAAGGGCACAGTAAATGTACAAATTGATGGAAAAGACCTTAGACTTGAAAAAAACCTATATTGGAAACAACAAGCTGCCATCAGAATTGAGAACGATGTATGTCTATATCAGCCTATTAAAAGAGGCGTGAGATAAGGATGTGTAATGTCTCCAGATCTTCTTTCCCTGTACAGTGAAAATATTTTCAGAAATATAGAAGATATGAAAGGAATCAACATTGGGGGACGATACATCAATAACATAAGATATGCAGATGACACAGTCTTGATTGCAGACAATGAACAGGACCTGCAAAATTTAGTAGATGAGGTTGTTGCACACAGTGAACAACTAGAGTTAGAACTGAATATTAAGAAGACACAGATTATGGTCGTCACTGGGAAGAAGGAAATGCCACAATGTGATATACGAGTAAATGGGCATATTCTTAAGCAAGTGAATCGGTACAGTTATCTCGGCACAGTCATAACATCTGATGGGAGATGCCTTGAAGAGATTAGAACAAGAATTGCCATTGCGAAGGTAGCCTTTTGCAAGATGAAAAACATACTGACCAATAAAAAGATATCAATTGAAACGAGAAAAAGAGTGTTGAAGTGCTATATAGAACCTGTACTTTTGTATAGATGTGAAGCGTGGACAATGAGCAGTCAAGCTGAAAAACAGCTGATGGCTATGGAAATGTGGTTTCTGAGGAAAATGCAAAGAATACCATGGACAGACAGAAAAACCAATGAACAAGTCCTTCAAGAAACAAATGAAGATCGTAAACTGATTAGAGTCATTAGACGTAGACAGTCAAAATTTTTGGGCATGTTATGAGAAGAAATGACTTGGAGAACTTGGTGACAACTGGCAAGATCGAAGGGAAGAGACCAAGGGGAAGACCGAGAAGTAAATACCTGGATGGCTTGGCCACGTGGCATGGTCGAGACAGGAACACTGAGCTGATCCACGACTCTGGTGATCGAGTGAGATGGCAGAACATGACCATCCCACGCTTATCGGCATGGCACATGATGGATGGATCTTCAGACTACTTGCTTGGGATAAAAGAGACTTTGTCTCTCTGACTACTTCCTTGGGATAATAGAGACTTTATCTCTCTGACTACTTGCTTGGGATAATCAAGACTTTATCTCTCTGACTACTTCCTTGGGATAATAGAGACTTTATCTCTCTGACTACTTCCTTGGGATAATAGAGACTTCTGACTACTTCCGTGGGATAATATAGAGACTTTATCTTTCTGACTACTTCCTTGGGATAATAGAGACTTTATCTCTGACTACTTCCTTTCCTTGGGATAATAGAGACTTTATCTCTCTGACTACTTCCTTGGGATAATAGAGACTTTATCTCTCTGACTACTTCCTTGGGATAATAGAAACTTTATCTCTCTGACTACTTGCTTGGGATAATAGAGCCTTTATCTCTCTGACTACTTCCTTGGGATAATAAAGAATTTATCTCTCTAACTACTTCCTTGGGATAATAGAGACTTTATCTCTCTGACTACTTCCGTGGGATAATAGAGACTTTATCTCTCTGACTACTTCCTTGGGATAATATAGAGACTTTATCTCTCTGACTACTTCCTTGGGATAATATTGAGACTTTATCTCTCTGACTACTTCCTTGGGATAATAGAGACTTTATTTCTCTGACTACTTCCGTGGGATAATAGAGACTTTATCTCTCTGACTACTTCCTTGGGATAATATAGAGACTTTATCTCTCTGACTACTTCCTTGGGATAATAGAGACTTTATTTCTCTGACTACTTCCGTGGGATAATAGAGACTTTATCTCTCTGACTACTTCCTTGGGATAATAGAGACTTTATTTCTCTGACTACTTCCGTGGGATAATAGAGACTTTATCTCTCTGACTACTTCCGTGGGATAATAGAGACTTTATCTCTCTGACTACTTCCTTGGGATAATCAAGACTTTATCTCTCTGACTACTTCCCTAGGATGCTAGAGACTTTATCTCTTAGACTGTCTCTTGGTTCGAGTGTTCCTTCCTCAACTCATCGCTCCTAGTCACATCAGTATTCCATACACACAAATAAACAATAATAAACACAGTTATCCAGGAACAGGCGCCCACTATGGGTGTGTGGTGGATATAATTTGGTAGACCTGAACGCAGGCAGGAATAGATGGCTCATATTTCCCTCACTTTCGCGACGGTGACGAGCTCAGGCCTCGAACATGCATCCGACGGCGTTCATGGCATTATCTGCGCAGTTCGCTAACGCGCCCGCTATTACATATACACCAGGGCACTTTGCCGTCTTCACGGACGATAGATGGTTACGGTGCTTCAGACAAGGCATAATAATTACAATATTACAATAATGTCTCATCTCATCTCATCATGTTCCTCTTGTACCTTGCGGTGTCGAGGTGAAGTATAAACTTCGTGAGAGTGCCCGTTATGGGCTTCGTATATCGACATTCCCATGGATTCTGTTTATTCCCTCAGTCCAACGTTTTACGTGGTCGCCTCTTCCTCTGTTTCCATCTGGTCTGTACATCATTGCTTGTTGTGGTATGCTGGCTGACTGGTACCTACTTGCATGGTCCAAACCATTTGAACTTGCTGCTTTCTAATAAATCTAGAGCAGCTTTAACCCCTACTTTAGTTCCTGATTTCTTCATTTTCTGATCTTATCTCTTCTTGATACGTTGAGTATTCTTCTCCTACAATAATGTATGTTTAGCATTTTAATACACTGATGCATACATTCCATTTGCCTAGACTTTTCATAACGGGTAATTACAAAATATCATCGTCTACACAGATAGATCTGTGAAACGCGATTCAATGTCATCTTGGGCTTACACAGCACAACAGATGGTGAGATCAATCAAGACAGAAGTATAGGGGCGCGTTCAAGACAACATGAAGCCTGACTGTGGAGGTCGCCGCTGCCTCTAGAGCGCTCGCGTGGGCAGCAGAATAGGCAATCACACACGCGATAATCATATCATACTCCATTTGAACATGCTAAAGAAAATCAGGAGTCTCCTCTCCGAATGGATAGGCACCATTCGGAAGTCACGCTTCACATTACTCATCAGGATGTACGCGCCAGAACATGCCGGAGTTGAAGTAATGAACGCGCAAATCCGCTAGCAAATAATACACTAATACACACGGGGAGAAGCATGAACAGGGCAGATATAATCAGTGCAGGACAGGACTCTGTTGGTGGGTACTGATGAGAGTCCGTCGCTAGCCAGATTACACGAACTGGGGTGAAGCCTGGTCAAGCGCGTCAATGCCGCCTTAGAGGAAAAGAGAGTAGATACCATAACCAACTCCTTATGGGAACAGTGAGCAGACATACGGTGCAAATTGCTTAAGACGATCTCGGATGTGACGAATTTCTGTTATAAAGAAAAATATTGTATTGTACGTTGTAAATGCATTATTGTATGCTTGAGGGGGCTGAGTGGTCTCGATGTATGGTGCCTCGAGTGCTTGACGCCCCCGGTTTCAAGCCCCGGCGAGGGCCGAGATTTTTCTCACGTGGACTTCTAGTAACAAAATTTCCCCTGGGCTCTGGCTAGTGAGATCGGACGCCCGTGTGTATTATTGGGCACGTAAAATATCCCTTGGCAGTTGGAAATCGAAAAAGAGTAGCCTAACGGCGCTGTCCCGGGAAAATTTTTGAGTTAAAAGCTACTCAAAGTATTTCAGGATCCTCGCCGGTGCTACGGAGCTCGTGCACTGAGCTGAGAATTCTCCGGATTCAGGCTTGAGTTAGGAGTAGAACGGAGGACTTATGGGTTACACCCGTGTGCCGTGATGTTGATCAGTCGACTAAACTAAACTATTATATGCTTGAACTCTTATAAGAGGAATTTCTGATAATAAGAACTATTTCTTGCGTCCCAGATGAGTTCGTCTTATCAGGTCTGCACTGTACCTTGTGGTGGCTGCTACAGCAGAGCACTGAACACGCACGGGAATGCCCGATTTGCAGTGAAGTCGTACAGTAAAACGTAACGTAACATTGCCATAATATAACATAGCCATACATTTATTAGAGAAAATAGACATAGACAGTCACAATTATTTAGGCACTTTGTGGCAGAAAATAAACTGGAAAACTCAGTGACAAATGACAAGACCGATGGAAAAAGTGCACGGGGAAGGTAGAGAGATGCGTGCCTGGATGGAATGGCCACATGGCGGAACCGAGACAATGACGCAGACCTGATCCACGACGCTGACATGACCTGATCCACGACTCTGATGACCGCATGAGACGAGAGAACATGACCTGATCCACGACGCTGAGGACCGCATGAGACGAGAGAACATGACCTGATCCACGACGCTGAGGACCGCATGAGACGAGAGAACATGACCTGATCCACGACGCTGATGACCGCATGAGACGAGAGAACATGACCTGATCCACGACGCTGACATGACCTGATCCACGACTCTGATGACCGCATGAGACGAGAGAACATGACCTGATCCACGACGCTGAGGACCGCATGAGACGAGAGAACATGACCTGATCCACGACGCTGATGACCGCATGAGACGAGAGAACATGACCTGATCCACGACGCTGATGACCGCATGAGACGAGAGAACATGGCCTGATTCACGACGCTGAGACCGCATGAGACGAGAGAACATGACCTGATCCACGACGCTGATGACCGCATGAGACAAGAGAACACGACCTGATCCACGACGCTGATGACCGCATGAGACGAGAGAACATGACCTGATCCACGACGCTGATGACCGCATGAGACGAGAGAACATGACCGCTCACGATTACCTACATTAATCACACCGTGCCGAATATTAAAGTGAATGGTCATAGATCAAGTGTTGTGGACAAATTCACCTATGTTGGCAGCACAGTGTCACAAGCTGCCACAATTGATGATGAAGTGAATACAAGTGTCTCTAAGGCCAGCGTGGCCTTTGCCAGACTGTACAAGAATATATGGGACAGAAATGGAATAAGCCTGGACACAAAGCTGAAAGTCTACAAAGCAGTTGTATTATCCACACTGTTTTTTGCTTGTGAAACCTGGACTGTTTATCATCGACATGCTAGGAAATTAAATCACTTCCGCACAGTCAGCCTTAGGAAGCTATTGAAGATTAAATGGCAAGACAAGATCCCAGACACTGAAGTCCTAGAAAGAGCGTCCTAACCCAGTATCCACACTCAACTAATGAAGAATCAAATTCGCTGGGCTGGTCACTTAACTCGTATGCCATGATCACAGGCTCCCTAAACGATTTTAATTTTTACGGCGAACTGCTGTTGTGGTAAAGGCTCCCAAGGGCGGCTCTGGCTTTAAGATACTGAAAATCTCACTGAAAACTTTTGGAATTCATCATGACACCCGGGAGACTGCTACCAAAGACCGAAAATTCGCGGCGTACATCAATACGCAAGGTTGCAGTCATTTGTGAAGCAACCACAGAGCTGTGAAGAAAAGGCAGGACAGAAAAACGACTGCAGGAGATCCTCTCCCTGGAACGTCAAGCAGTCTTTGCCCACATTGTCAAAGAACATTTCCAGCCAAAATATCAGCAATCAGCCATCAACAATCAGCCATCTTAGAACTCACAGCTCCATACTTTCAACCCCACTGGATGAAATGAATGGTCATCATCATTCTTGATGGACAAACACCAGCTATCTTAGAACTCACAGTTCCATATTTTCAACCCCACTGGATGAAATGAATGGTCATCATTACTCTTGATGGACAAACAACACCTACATGGCACATAATGAATATGATGATAAGTCATTTCATGACTAAATTCATAATTATTCAGGTCTCGTCTTTACAATTACTTTTTTTCAAACAAAATATCCGCCATTGCGCAGAAATTTGATGCCCTGTTTAATTTGTCACGTAACTTCCTTTATTCTGTTTGTTTCTACCCAGTTGCACTGATAACACTACATGTATGGACTTTCTTTCTTTTTTCATTACAACTAATTTTTAAAACCATTTATCATTGTAAAACATGAAACGTGCAGTTCAAAGACCACAAACAATATGCAAATACACGGCAATAGTTTTTAAGTTCAGCCAGGCCTAGTTTTATTTTTTATCTCCCCAAAAAAGGGAAAGCAGGTTGAACAAGAATGCCTTCAACTTCATAGCTGATCGCGTGCAATAAGGCTTGTGAATAATATTATTTGGCTTGGTAATATTAAATATTGCCCTGTAATGACGGAGAACATAAATTACGTTCCTCAATTTGCCGTTGTCCAATTTTATTCCGTCAGAAGCGCGCGCTTCATTCCTTGCACCAACAGACTTGTCAATGCCGAATTTCGGGGCGGGATTTCGGTCTGACTTCTCCGCTCCCCTGAGTGAAACTGCGCAGGTTTTCCCCAGCGAGCGTGTGTGCGCGTGCATGACTTCGCTCACCCTCTATACAACACAGAGGCAGAGCTTGGAGTCGTTGGCTAAACATCAAAGGGCCAGCCGGGGAAAAGATCAAAGAGCTGTTAAAGATAGAGAGACATACAGCTCCACCTTCCGGCCCCCTCCCCCTTTCCCCGGTATAAGAGAATGCAGCGAAACTGCTAGTTTACTGTGTAAATGAGGTCTTACTCTAACTTAACGGTTACAATGTAAGATCGGTCAGTCGCGGACAAGAAACGCGGCTAACTGGCAAAGATTGGTGGAGGTTTGATGTTTCTTGCCTGTAAGGACGACTTCAAAGTTACAGTATTTATCCAATCGTTTTTTGCCGTAGGTTCGTTAAATTTAATGCAGCTTTGATAAATATGCCAGGAACCTTAAAGTTGACTTAAGGATGTTCCCTCTGTCTTCCTCCCTCTCCCTCTCCCGCTTTATCTTTCTCTCTTTATATCTCTCTTCCCTCTATTTTTCTCTCACTCCACTCTTTGAAAGAAAGTTCTTTCGTTGGTTAGCTCTCCGTGTGTGTGAACATTTGTATGTATGTACGTTAGAAAAGAAGCTTGCGTGCAGAAATGAAACATATCCATTTGTGAGATAACCACAGGTGTGTTTTCTTTCTTCCATCGTGCAACTCTGTCTATCCTTGGAGCTGGAATTAAACTCTGTATAGCTCTGAGTCGCAGATATTCCCCAGGTAACATTTCCACAGGGACATACAAGCCAACTACAACTAGGTGTTACCAGACCAACATACAGCTCAACTCCAGCGTAGTCCATATACGTGCTACTACTTATAATGAATGAATCACCACACACAAAAACCAGAAACAGATTGTGAGCGTTATTGAAACACGATTACCGGAAACAAATTGAACGTTGCGGCCAAAGCCTTCGTCAGCACAGAACAAACAAACACAAACCGACGCAAAACTACATGAAACACACTACGTGACAATATTATGGGTACTTATTTTCTCAGTATTAATGGTACTTGTCTTTTGTGTCGGTTTGTGTTTGTTTGTTCTGTGCTGACGAAGGCTTTGGCCGCAACGTCCAATTTGTTTCTTGTAATTGTGTTTAGTAAAGCTCACAATCTACTTCTCGTTATTTGGTGACTCATTCATTGCCGTTTTAAGCTTTACTTATTCCCCTTATTCTTGCTACTTACATTGCATTGGGCTTATTTTTGCGCGAGGATTAGCTTTTCTTATTTCCGGTGTCCCTTGCCATCAGGCGAACCCACTCCGACTTCAGAGGTAATTGTAATTTACGTCCCCAAGTCAAGGATGAAATGTCAATATTTTAGTCAACTGACCAATATAGGGGTTTAACCCGCGACCTCGGTATAAGTACATCGGAAATTTAAGAGCGTGGGTTCTTAACCATTCGGCCACGCTGACCTCAAGAGCTACCTACTCACATTCATCGTCATAATCATCATCATTATCATCATCATCATATGTCACTGTTTTGGA
This sequence comes from Cepaea nemoralis, assembly GCA_014155875.1. Classification (NCBI taxonomy): domain Eukaryota; kingdom Metazoa; phylum Mollusca; class Gastropoda; order Stylommatophora; family Helicidae; genus Cepaea; species Cepaea nemoralis. The sequence goes on along the minus strand of JACEFZ010009785.1, from coordinate 627,832 downwards.
GTTCATATTTGACAAATATATCAATAACTTTAAGGTGACTTAATGATTTTCCCACCATCTTCTCTCTCACACTCTCCCGCTTTGTCTTTCTCTAGTTATATCTGTTTTTCTGTCTACGTTTCTCTCACTCAACCTTTTAAACGAAAGTTCTCCCTAGACCTTGGTCTTTTGTCTGCTCGCATTGGGACGTGAAAAAGAGACGTTCCACTCCGTTAAATGTTGTGATTCTTATTACTATAATATGTTTGCTAAAAAGCCCCAGTGTGGCGTTCGCAACGCGTTTTGAACCTAAGCGTACTCCACACACGTGCTGCTGTTTTAGTGCACTGGGCTGAATTTTCTTGGGGATTAGTTTTGTATATTACAAGACTCCCTCGGCATCAGGCCAACACACTCCTACTTCAGAGGTCCTTGTAGTTACGTCCCCAAGTCAAGGACGAGACGCCAACATTTTAATCCGATTGACCGATGTAGGAGTTGAACCCGCTACCTCTGCATAAATACATCGGATGTTTAAGAACAAGATCGGCCATGCTGACCTGCAAATCGTGGTTTTAGTTCAACCCTCGGCAGGGCGGCATGTTCCCCCTGACAAAATAGAACTCGCTAGTGGTCTCGACAAATGGGCAGAAAATAATTATCAATATAGGCTAGGTAGGAAAGATGACGAGGAAGAGAGATAGCTCCCCCATTTAATTTTGACGTGGCCTAGAATATGCGGTGGCTTAATGTTTCTTATCGAGAGCGTCAGTTTGCTCCATGGGCGTGGATTTTACAAACGTGTGTGCGCGCATGAATGTGTTTCCTTTCGCTGCAGTCGTGCATCTCCAAATTGTGACGTTTATACAAGAAACAGCATAGCATATATAGACAATCAATATCAAGCGGACTTATCCAGAATACATAGGACATTTGTCTGTGAAGGAACATGGTCGCCTGGGGGATAATGGTGGTGCTGATGATGCTGATAATGATGGTGATGATGATTGTGATGATGATGATGATGATGATGATGATGATGATGATGATGATGATGATGATGGTGGTGGTGGTGGTAATGATGATGGTCATATGCTGTGATGATAATGCTGGTGATGATGGTGATGATACTAATGATGATGGTGCTGACACTAATGTTGATGGCGATAATTCTGATGACACTAATGATGATGGTGATGATACTAATGATAGTGGTGATAATGCTGATGATGATGGTGATGATACTAATGATGATGTGATGATAATAATGATGATGATACAATGATTATGGTGATGATACTAATGTTGATGGTGATAATTCTGATGATACTAATGTTGAAGGTGACAATGCCCAGAAAGCTTGCAACCATGGCCGAATGGATAAAACATCCGGTGTGCTGATGCCGAGGTGGCGGGTTTCAGCTCCTACACCGGTTAGTTGAGCTAAAATATCGACTTCTTGCCCTTGACTTGGGGGACGTCAATTATAAGTACCTAAGATGTCGGAGTGGGTTCGACTGATGACGAGAGATACTGGTGATATGAAAAAGCGAATCCACACGCAAACAGTCCAGTGCACTAGAATTTGTAGCACGTGTATGGACTACGGTTGAATTCAAAGCGAACAAACAAACAAACAAACAAACAAACAAACATCCGGCACTGTCTACCTCGGGTAGTTTTTACGGTTGCCTGTGAGGAATCAAAGGTTTAGAATGGGTTACAGATCAACTGTTTGCAAAAGACGTTAAGAAATAACGGAGTGAATAGCAATAATCAGAAGCAGATGGAATTAAAGCAATAACTAGGATTTGATTAATTCGTGTATAACTGTGATAGTATATATGATATGATATATTTTATAGCAAAGGCTATAGATATATTTATTACTTAAAGTCTTTAAAGAGTGTAAGGCCTCTCTCTCTCTTCTCTCTCTCTCCTCTCTTCTATCTCTCTCTCTACTCTTCTCTCTCTCTCTCTCTCTTTCTCTCTCTTCTCTCGCAATCTCTCTCACTCTATATTCTTTCTCACCATCTATATTTTATTCACACAAAACAGACACACAGAAATAGAAATGGAGACCGAGAGAGAAGACGAGCTCGAGAGACGAGGAGAGAGAGAGAGCGGCAGCGATGAGAGAGAGAGAGAGAGAGAGAGTAAATTTTTCACAGTTGATGTTTATTTAACCTCAATCATGTCAACTTTGTCTCCACGATTTCTCAGAGACCGAACAGGGGCTATCACTCCTATACACAGTGAATGGAAAGTCACGAGGTTGTCGCAGTCACAATATACTAGAGAAAGTAAGGTATATCGGCTCACTCAATAGAAAGAGTCTACTTGAATCTCCCTCCATTCTACTTCTCGTCCGCATCCACATCTTCCTCTTCTGCTTCTTCTCCACCTCTTTCTCCCCTACCTCCCCACCCTTTCCTTCTTCTTCTTCTTCTGATTCTTCTTTTTCTTCTTCTTTCCTTCTCTCCTTTCTTCTTCTTCTTCTTCCTTCTTTCTTCTCTTTCTCTTCTTCTTCCTTTTTTTTCTTCTTTCTTCTTATTCTTGATCTCCTCCTCCTCCTTCATTCTTGCCTCTTCTTCTCCTATGCTCATTTCAGCTCCCAGTAAAGCAGCATAGATCCCAACCAACGCATGCCAAACCCTGTGTATAAACACCATTGTGAAGTCTCTTTTACACACCCAAGGCCCATTGGGTATATTATTCTAGGCCTATATTTGTATAGACACCGGCACTTGGTGGGTCATGTGATAGGTATCACACCGCCCGTCTGTACTTCCCACATGTCCTGATAGGGTGTTTAGGCTTGTTCGATAGAGTGTTTAGGCCGGTTCGATGTGTGTTTAGGCCGGTTCGACTTGGAAATCAAACCCAGGTCATTTTTCTTTTATAAATTTAAAACAGCGCTGATGCGTAATTGTTTTTTTTTGTTTTAATGTTGCATATCCCTTACAGGACGTTGCAGTAAACACCATAATTGTTCAGCAGCTGTGGATTGTACTAGGGCAAGTTTTACGTTCACTAGTTTGCCTTTGCTTTCTGAGCGATCGGCTAACATACCCCCATAATTTCTAGCGCGGCAAGAACTGCTGTCGATTCTCGCGCAGCTGCGTTATTCACATGAATATACGGGATTACGGAGAAAGACGTTAACTCCTAGGCCAGGGAGACCGGGAGATGCGTAATACATCTAGTTAATTGGTTAATGCTGCAAATATAGAGATAATTGATTGTTGTGTTGCCTCTGTACCAGCTGTGTCCAGACAAAATGCAGAGAATACGATGGACTGGACACATGATTCACTCATTCATTCATTCATTCATTCATTCATTCATTCATTCAGTAGCATGTCCTTTGCAGAATCTCGATCCCATAACAACCTTCCGGAAAACATCTTGATCATAAGCAATATTCTGGACGAAACAAACTAAATATAGAAAATGAATGAAAGTTATAGGGAAAGAGATAGGCTAATCGTTGTCGCGTGTGTGTGCGTGCGTGCATGTGTGTGTGTATGTGTGTGTGCGCGCGCCTGCCTGTTCCATAACGTTGAAATATGAATTCGTTATGGTTTCTGGATGTTTATAGCATTCATTCCACAATGTTTTATATTTTTTTAAAATGTATATATATATATATATATATATATATATATATATATATATATATATATATATATATATATATATATATATATAATATATATATATATATATATATGATAGATAATTGGTGTACAAAAACATGAGTGAATGTAGAGGTCGAATATACCCCTTCGGGCCTGCGTGCCCAGATTGTGAGCCTTTGAAAATAACCTCTTTCGTTCGTTTTCTCTCTCTCTCTCTTTCTCCCCCCCCCCCTCTCTCTCTCTCTTTCTCTCTCTCTCTCTCTCTTTTCTCTCTCTCTCTCTCTCTCTCTCTCTCTCTCACATAGAGACTCTCCGTTTTTGTTTTTAGCTGATAGACTTTATATGTACATTGTCTCCGTGGCCAAGTAGTTAAACCACCTGCCTCGCGCTGGAAGTGTCATAGGTCAATTCCGGAGTCCACAATGCGGTTGACGAGCGTTATTTCATAGCGTAGCTACATCCATGTATAGCTTTGAGTGGATTTTGTAGTGTCTCGTATGTAATCAATGTGGCCTTCCTCACCTTTTGGGAACCGTTGCTTAATGCACGTCTTCTCCACAAGCGATATCTAAGGAATATGTGTGTGTGTGTGTGTAATGCGTGAGTGCGTGTGCGTTTGTGCGCGTGTGTGAGTGCGCGCTCCGTCTAAGCAGCGACAGAATTTCAGGCAGTATTCAGGCTCGTCTTGTCAACCTACAATTTCCGTCAACAATGCACCTTGTTTGATTTTGGACACGACAAAGGAGAAATACAGGCCACCAAACATTCACAGATCCTAGATCTTGGAAGATACCAAATGTCTTTTAAGAAGATCAATGGCGGTTTAAAGTGATCTCCGCTGACAAACAGCGGACTCGGTTTATGGCCTCGCTTTCAACAAGTACTGATTTCGTTTGCTTTAGTAAATGACCACTTTATTGAACTCTCCGATAACGCCATACGTGCTCCAGTTTCCTTCCGCAGATCACACAATGGTAATCTCAACACTGTACACTAAGTCGGCAGCATTGGTGATGATGCAAATGCATGTGTAACAGAAAAACATCATCATCTTCCAGTTCTTGCCGGCAGGCGTGGGGGATCAGGCCTCTCCACAAATTACGATCTCCGACGGCATGGATCATTTTGTGTGTTGACTCCCTTCCGTGCCATGACAAGACAAAAATGTTCTCCCGCTGTCTTCCTCTTCCTATATTTCCACAACTGTTCCAATGTTTGTTTTCTCATTTCTCATAATGTAGTTACAAAAAATGATGACTGCTTCTTTCTGATGTTTGTGATAAATTGTTTTTGCGACTTAGATTCCCTCAAAACGACCAGAACGCTCATTTTGGCTGTCCAATTAATTTTCAGCATTCTACTACTGTATAAAACTACATCCCCATGGTTTCCGGGGATTATTTCGCTTAGAACAACATAAGTTATACATTTAATTTTACATGGATCAGTTGCAAGTTCATCCTTCGCTTTTCGATTTCCAACTTCTTCTTCTTCTTCTTCTTCTTCTTCTTCTTCTTCTTCTTCTTCTTCTTCTTCTTCTTCTTCTTCTTCTTCTACTTCTTCTTCTTCTACTTCTGCTGCTGCTACAACACTTTATCCAACATGGGAACATCTGCCTTCAACCAACCCACGCCAAGTTATCCTATCCTATATTATTTCCTGCAGCTCCTTCCATGCACGTCCCATATTATTCATCTATTTTCCGCCTGCTTTAGGTATACCTCTATTCCGTTTACCCTGTGGACTCCAGGGACATGTTTTTCTTGTGACACAAACTTTCGGCGTCGTTCATTGCACGTCATGTCTTCGAAACCGCTCATGTAATTGATAGAGACAGCGCTTTTCTCGTGTTGTTCCATACACAAAATAGTCGTTTGTTAAAGTTTGCAGAAGCCATAATGATTCATCTACACAGGCCAGTTCTGTGCAAACAGAAAGACATGTAGTGAATTTAAAATTACCATGGTAAACAATTGATATTACTGTGCGAACCTGCGTATTTTTCAGCTTGAAAGATGTATATAGTTATTTTACTCTATGTTGTGTGACTTCTGCTGTATGTACCTGACGAGATGCAGCGAAATATGCCAGGCAATAATCGTACAATCAATGGTTTGTGAGTTCGTTATTCAAATACGAATAAATTTAAAAAATTAGATTGAAGACATCAATTGGAAGAAATGGAGAACCTCGAGATCTATCCACCAAGAACCCAGTATTTAACAAGACTGGTTGTTAAGACAAATAAAATTGGCGGGAAATTACCCGCTTTGGGCATATCCAATGCCATGAGGTCCGCATGGCAGAATGGATTAAGAGCGCTGTTTCTTAAACATCCGGTGTGCTGATGCCGAGGTAGCGGGTTCACCCTCTACACCGGTGAGTTAGACTAAAATGTTGACTTCTCGTTCTTGTTCTTGACTTCTGCAGTCGGAGTGGGTTCGCCTAATGGCGAAGGACACAGGTAATAGAGCAAGCTAATCCACATGCAAAAACCAGTCCTTGGCACTGTAGGTAGTATTAGCACGTGAATGAACTACGCTTGAGTTCAAAACGACGAAACGAAATATTATACACGCAAATGTGCCAACAATAAGCAATAGTGAAGAAGAAAAAATACAACGTTTTAATGATGACTTGGAAACGGTGATGTCTCAAACGAAATGACAAGAAGTCAAAATAGTTCTTGGAGATTTCAACACTGAAGTAGGTTAGAAGAGAATAAAACATGTGGCTTGAGACTATGGTTTAAGAACAAGAAACGAAAGAGGAGGAAAACTAAGAAAATGAGGACACTTAAACGATAGGTTGATTGGGAAGACATTAAATGGCATAAGAGACAACTGTACAGGTGGAGAAGCTCTGACAAGAAAACACTCAAACAAAATGATCGCATGCTAATTAACACAGTATTTAGAGATACACTGGCTGTATAAAGACAAATCTTGGCGAGTGACAGCGGTCACATCATAATATGGGGACAAGAAAAAGTAACACAAAGTAAAAAGACTAAACTAAACTAACTAAAAGTACAATTAAAGAGAACGAAAGAACGAACTTTACTGAGCGAGAGCGAGAGAGAGAGAGAGAGAGGGGGGAGAGGGGGAAGAGAGAGAGAGAACGAGAGAGAGAGAGAGAGAGAGAGAGTGAGGGGGTACAGAACATTACACGTAACAAAGATATCCTAAGATCAGATAAAGAAATAATAATTTTCAAAAACGATGCAGAGTCATTGTGAGAAACATTTTCCTCAGAAACCACATTTCCACTGCCATCAGTCGTTTTTTAGCTTGTCTGCTCATTGTCCATGCTTGACATCCGTGCAAAAGTATAGGTTCTATGTAGCACCTCAAAACTCTTTTTTTCGTTGTAAATGACAACTTTTTATTGATCGGTATGTTTTCCATCTTGCAAAAGGCTACCTTCGCCATGGCGATTCTTGCTCTAATGTCAAGGCATTTCCCATCAGATGGTATCACTCATCATCATCATCTTCCACTTCTGCCGTCCAGCGTCGTTGGGAGGAATAATTTGCGTTCCAGCGCCCGGTGGACGGCACTGGATAGTGTCATCCGGTGTGGTTGTACAATGTCTTTGATGTCGTCAATCCATTTCTTCTTGGACGACCTCGTGGTCTCATCGCAGATGATCTTTGATGTAAGGCCAGTGATGGTAGTTGCTGGTGTTGCATTCTAACGACATGGACGATGGTATCACTGTTCCGAGATAAGTGTACCGATTCACTTGTTGAAGAATATTCCCATTTATTTGTATATTTACATTGTGGAATTCCTTCTCCTAGTGAGGACCATAATCTGTCTTCTTGCAATTTAATTCTAACCCTAGTTGTTCACTGTGTGCAACAACCGCATCTACTAAATATTGCAGATCCTGCAATCAATACTGTATCATCCGAATATCTAATGGTATTGACGTTACGTCCCCCAATGATGATTCCTTTCATATCTTCTACATTTCTGAAAATGTTTTCACTGTATATGAAAAAAAGACCTGGAGACATTAGACATCAAAAATACATTACACACACCTAAAATAACAAGCACTAATGAACGGTGGGAAATAATGAAAAACTCCATCAATTAACAGACTAGGAGTTATTACTGGAAAGAAGACAAAAGCTAAGAAGAGGGGATGACTGAAGACAAGTTATATATGATGGCAGAGAAAGACAACAGCACCGGATAAGACATACACTGAGAAAACCTGGCAAAAGTATAGCTAACATTGAGAAAACCTGACAGAAGTATAGCTAACATTGAGAAAACCTGAGAAAAATATAGCTAACATTGAGAAACCCTGAGAAAAGTATAGCTAACATTGAGACACCCTGAGAAAAGTATAGCTAACATTGAGAAACCCTGAGAAAAGTATAGCTAATATAGAGAAAAACTGAGAATAGTATAGTTAACACTGAGAAAACCTAAGAATAGTATAGTTAACATTGAGAAAACCTGAGAAAAGTATAGCTAGAAAGGTCTAGGTATGGAATTCACAGTGCAAAAAAAAAAAAAAAAATAGACCAAAGCCTAAAAACACATTGAGGAGAAAAATAGAAATACAAACATGGGGAGACCCTGCATGGGATAGAACAAGTATCAGAAAGCAAATCAGAAGAAGAGATCGAAAATAGATACAATAAGGCAAACCAACTCATTATTGAGAAGAATACTCAATGTGTCAAAAAAATATAAGATCAGAAATTAAGAAATCAGGGCTACAGTGGGGGTTATAGCAGCGCTAGATATTATTGGAAGTAAGCAAGTCAAATGGTTTGGCCATGCAAGTAGGTTACCAGCTAACAAGCAATGATGTACAGACCAAATGGAAGTAGGGGAAGAGGCGGACCACGTAAACGATGGACGGAGGGAATAGCAGAGTCCATGGGAATATCGATATATGAAGCCCATAAGCGGGCACTCTCCTGCTGTTTATACTTCACCTCGACACCGCAAGGTACAAGAGGAACATGATGAGATGAGATGAGATAATGAGAGGAGATGAGATGGTGAGATGAGATGATGGACGGGCAATCTCCCGCAGTTTATACTTCGTTTCGACACCGCAAGGTACAAGAGGAATATGATGAGATGAGGTGAGATGGGATGAGATGAGGTGAGATGGGATGAGATGAGATGAGAGATGATAGAAAAAGTTAGGAGGACCAGGAGAGAGACGGTTGAGAGTCTGTGCCCCAATAAGAAATGAAGAGTGAACGAAGCAGAAACATAGATTTAAACCACAGACTACCGTTTGTAAGTCGGTAATTGTGCATATTTTCTTGTATGCAAATGTTCAGTATAATATATGTAGCCAGAAACACGCTAACAACAGCTGTTTCCGCAGGGCAGGGGCTGGGAGGTTCGTCAGCGACGTTGAAAGCCCCAGACTAATCCTCAACTCCACATCTTGGTGATCACATTACATGGGATTAGTGGGCTGAAGTTACAGCTGCTGTTTGTTACCGCTCACCTTTGGGGCATCATCATAGCCAGATATGACATCCTCTGAATAGTTTTTTTGTTTTGACGCGAATAAATACATTCATGATGTGAAGAAATTACGTTGCCTTCTTTTCTTAATGTTGCCTGTATAAAAGTTAGTTCCCTATCTTTTACAGGACGTCGCAATCAACTCCAGCATTTTTTTTTTTTTTGCTGCATGTGATCTATTGGCAAGCGTACGTTGAGTAGTTTGCCATTGCTTTCTGAACGACCGGCGGCACCCACACTATGTCATATAAAACCAACGCAATACAATCTGCTGCCTAATCGCCCGCAGATGTGTTTCGAACGCAGTTTGCGGAATTACGAACTACGTCCGTAGTCCCTTCACCACGGAGTAAGCTTGTCTATATGTTGACCGATAAATTATAGAGAATTTATCATTATCAAATGAGTTTAATAAGAGAGGTAAGAGCTATACTGCGCTAATGATGATGTACAGGATCGAATCGTGGACATTTAGTGGATAAATTATATGGAAGCTGTGGAGATGTGGTTTTATAAACGAATAAAGCGAACAATGAGGACGGATAGAAAGAGCAATGAAATGATCTTAACGATGTTAGATCACAAAGAGAACTGTTTCTTGCATCAGAAGAGGACAGTCCTTATTCTTTGTCATGAAAAGAGGAAAGCTGGAGTGTATCGTTACAACAGGAAGGTTGGAGGTGAAGATAGGCCATAGGGAGACCAAGAGGGAAGATACTGGACAGTTCGGCATTTTACATAGATGAACTTCAGCATCAGAAATAATTGTGGTCTGCCTATTCTCAGCCTCCTCTGTACACCGCCACCCCCACAGGCGGGTAAAGCAATAATAAAGTTGTTGCAATGGAAACGATTAAAACAGTTAGTGAACAATTAAAACCCTCGGAGTTTAGGGCAACTTCAGTTTAACAAAAAAATGCAGGACAGCAGGGTGCAGAGATCAATATCCTTCACAAGCAAATAAAATTTGCCTATAAAAATATGGCTACGTCAGTACATGTCCCATGCTCATTCGTCTTTCCGTCCGTCTGTTGTATTCTTTGCACTTTCCTTAGAAATCACATTTCAACTGCCATTAGATGTTTCTCAGCTTGTTTGTTTATTGCCTATGTTTCACAACCATATAACAGCATGGGTTCCATATAGCACTGCAACACTTCTTCTACTTCTAATTGCATCTAACAGCTTTTTTCTTGGTCGGTGTGTCTTCCATCTTGCAAAAGGTTACGTTTGTCATAGCGATTGCAAGCAGGCAACTCAAAATATTCTACAGTCGGTGTGCATATGTGAGCAGTAATGGATAAAGAATGATCAAACTCTGTATTAATGGGTAAATAATTTTAAGACTGAAAATTATTGTTTACTGTGAACAAATAATTATTAAAAATTGCGATTTTTTAGCAGTAACAATAAATATTACATTACACTGCAGCAAAGAACCTCAATGGCTCGGAATGCTGAAGAAGAAGAAGAAGAAGAACAATAAATATTACTGATAAATAATACCAATATTTCGTTATTATTTATAGGAAAATGATGAAAACATTATGGACGGATAGAAAGACCAATAAGGATATACTGAAAGATGTTAACTCACAAAGAAAACTGGTTACTCACAAAGAAAACTGGTTACTCACATCAGAAGAGGACATTCTTTGGGCATGTTATGTGAAGAGGAAAGCTGAAGTATGTCGCCACAACGGGAAGGTTGGAGAGATAGATGCTGGACAGTCTGACATCACGACACCGAGGAACGCCGGTATCAGAAATGACTGGCGGGACAAATGACAAAAGTCTGTGGACAGACATGATCACCAAAGCCACACGGCATAGACTATACGAAGAAGAAGAATAAATATATTCTTAACAGATTCAATGCCAAGAAAAAAGTAGGTTTAGACAAAACAAAAATGAAAGACGGAAAATAGGAAGTGGCACAGTTATGACTTAAAAGTTGTTAATATGGTAGCAGACATGTTGTATTATAACACAATGGCAACATTTCGGCAGCATATAAGCCCATGGCACATACGGGAAGTCACTTAAAACACTTCATCATCCCATGGCACTCAATGAGTTAATAAAATTGTGAATACATATCCATGACTAGTGATAAATACATAATTACAAGATTGTGCATACTTACAAGGGTGACAGTTAATACAAGCATGTAATGAAACTGTCGCATATATTGAGTAGTAATGAATACATCGTTATAGCGGGCGTGTTAGCATGGTTGATAGGTAGCTGCACTAGTCATGTCATGAACGCGGTCGGACGAGGGTTCCACGTCTGCTAAATGAGTGAGACACTGGCCACCCACTACCCCGTGTATTCCGGCCTACACTTCGTGATAGTGTTATCACACCATAGACTAATCACATCACAGATTTATCACACCACAGTCTTATCACACCACATAATTATCACACCACAGACTTATCACACCACAGACTTATCACACCACAGACTTATCACACCACAGACGTATCACACCACAGATTTATCACATCACAGACTTATCACACTACAGACTTATCACTTCACACGCTTACCACACCATAGACTTGTCACACCACAGACTTATCACACCACAGATTTATTACATCACAAAGGTATCACACCACAGACTTATCACATCACAGACGTATCACACCACAGACGTATCACATCACACGCTCTCCACATCACAGACTTATCACACCACAGACATATCACACCACAGACTTGTCACACTACAGATTTATCACATCACAGACTTATCACACCGCAGACTTATCACATCACAGACTTATCACACCACAGACTTATCACATCACAGGCTTATCAAACCACAGACTTATCACACCACAGACTTTTCACACCACAGATTTATCACACCACAGACTTATCACACCACAGATTTATCACACCACAGACTTATCACACCACAGACTTATCACATGTACCAGGACACTGCTTCGGGACAAAGTTTGTATTATTATTTAGTTATAATAAAATGTAGTTTCACAAACTCGGCATGCGGGGCTCGATGTCAGCCCTAGCAATTTGGACACAGCTCGCTTTGCGTTGATTTGCACAATGGTATGACCATCGCCAGTTCCGAAGGCAACGTAAAATTGACTTGAAATCATAAACAGTCAATACATGTTGGGGTTGACTGTGAAGTCCTATAATAGACATGCAGCTAGCATTAACACAAACACATAAGTAATAATGAATTTATAGTTATAATAAACCTGTATCCATAAATACGATTAATCAATTTACACTATAACAAGCCTGTACCCACAAATATGGTTCATGAATTTACAGTTATAACAAACCTGTACCCACAAATATGTTTCATTAATTTACAATTATAATAAACCTGCACCAACAAATATGATTACTAAATTTACAGTTATAACAAGCCTGTACCCACAAATATGTTTCATGAATTTACAGTTATAATAAACCTGTACCAACAAATATGATTCTTGAATTTACATTTATAACAAACCTGTACCCACAAATATGAATACTAAATGTACAGTTATAAAAAAACCTATACCCACAAATATGATTACTAAATGTACAGTTATAACACACCTGTACCTACATATATGAATACTAAATGTACAGTTGTAACACACATGTACCCACATATATGATTCATGAATGTACGATTATAACAAACCTGCACCCACAAATATGAATACTAAATGTACAGTTTTAACAAACCTGTACCCACAAATATGATTACTAAATGTACAGTTATAACACACCTGCACCCACAAATATGATTACTAAATGTAAAGTTATAACAAACCTGTACCCACAAATATGATTACTAAATGTACAGTTATAACAAACCTGTATCCTTAATTACGATAAATTGGTTTCTAGTTATAACACACATGTACCCACAAATACGATTACCAAATTTAGTTATAACAACACTGTACCCATAAATATGATTAATAATTAATAATAAGAGTTTTCGTTACTAGTTTCGTTACAAGACTATCTCCTGAATGTCAAGATAGGAATTCCTTAGTTTAATTAGGTGTTTTTTTAATGTTTTGATTTTCTTGTACGCTAATGAAGATATCGGGCGAAACGCTGGCCTGTACCTATGTGTGCTTTTGAATTTGTCGAGTTTTCTAATCATAGCTTGTGTTATTATTCGGACTGATGTATCAGATCGACAGCTGCCAACCCTCTTTTTCTCTTTCCTAATTCTGAATAAAATTGGTTGAGTATGCTTGACAAGACCTAGCAGTCAACCCCAATATTGTTTCGTTGTTTGTAATTACTTGGCACGTTTACGTTCAGTAGTTTGCCATTGATTTCTGATCGATCGGAGCTCATACCATTACATTATAACCAACGCAAGGCGGTCTGCTGCCAAATAGCCAGCAGCTGTGTTTCGAACGCAGTATGCGGGATTACGAATTGCGGCCGTAACCCCTCCGCCAAAGACTATTACTGAATACATGGTTATAATAAAACTGTGCACATACATGATTCTTGAAGAATACATAGTTATAATAAAATTGTGCACATACATGATTCTTGATGAATACATAGTTATAATAACACTGTGCACATACATGATTCTTGATGAATACATAGTTATAATAAAACTGTGCGCACATACATGAGTGTTAATGAAAACATAGTTAAAAATAATAAATTGTCCGCACATACACGAGTGTTGATAAATACAATGTTATAAATAAATTGTCCGCATATACATGAGTGTTGATAAATACATTATTATAAATAAACTGTGCACACACACATGCGTGTTAATAAATGCATAGATATACATAATAATAGAACATTTTTAAGCAACATGTACCTCCTGCGACTAAGTGAGAGAAAATAAACACTGACACAGTGAACATATCTTACAACGTACTCCAGTACAGCAAAAAATCACACACACAATAAATGATGATAACACACACACACACACACACACACACACACAAAATTAGATAAAAATAAGTTATACCACGACACAGCGAATCGACGTTTCGATCGTAATAATCTTCATCAGTATGAATTACAAACAATTAGATATGTTTAGCTTCTGCTAAACAAAGAAGTAACATACTAAACACAGAGATGTATACCTTACAATGGACTCCATACAGGTGAAAACAGGGTGAAAATTATCCAAAACAAGAAATAATCAACAAAGATATAATGATGAAGTAATAAAATGAAAAGATAAGTATTATGGGATACAGTATATAACCGATGAGTGTTAATGAACAACTGAGCTCACAAAGATGAGCGTTATTGAATACTAAAACTGATCTTACGTACATGAGTGTTAATAAATACTAAAACTGAGCTTGCATACATGAGTCTTAATAAATAATAAACCAGAGCTTACATTCATGAGTGTTAATGAATACTTAAACTGAGCTTACAAATATCAGTGTTAATAAATAATAACACTGAGCTCACAAAGATGAGTGTTAATGAATACTAAAACTGAGCTTACATACATGAGTGTTAATTAATACTAAAACGGTGCTTACATACATGAGTGGTAATGAATACTAAAACTGTGCTTACATACATGAGTGTTAATGAATACTAAAACTGAGCTTACAAACATCAGTGTTAATGAATACTAACACTGTGCTTACATACATGAGTGGTAATGAATACTAAAACTGTGCTTACATACGTGAGTGGTAATGAATACTAACACTGAGCTTACATACATGAGTGTTAATGAATACTAAAACTTTGCTTACATACATGAGTGGTAATGAATACTAACACTGAGCTTACATACATGAGTGTTAATGAATACTAAAACTGTGCTTACATACATGAGTGGTAATGAATACTAAAACTGTGCTTACATACACGAGTGGTAATGAATATTAACACTGAGTTTACATACATGAGTGTTAACGAATACTAAAACTGTGCTTACATACATGAGTGTTAATGAATACTAAAACTGTGCTTACATACATGAGTGGTAATGAATACTAAAACTGTGCTTACATACATGAGTGGTAATGAATACTAAAACTGTGCTTACATACATGAGTGGTAATGAATACTAAAACTGTGCTTACATACATGAGTGTTAATGAATACTAAAACTGAGCTTACATACATCAGTGGTAATGAATACTAAAACTGAGCTTACATACATGAGTGTTAATGAATACTAAAACTGTGCTTACATACATGAGTGTTAATGAATACTAAAATTGTGCTTACATACATGAGTGGTAATGAATACTAACACTGAGCTTACATACATGAGTGTTAATGAATACTAACACTGAGCTTACATACATGAGTGTTAATGAATACTAAAACTGTGCTTACATACATGAGTGGTAATGAATACTAACACTGAGCTTACATACATGAGTGTTAATGAATACAAAAACTGTGCTTACATACATGAGTGGTAATGAATACTAACACTGAGCTTACATACATGAGTGTTAATGAATACTAAAACTGTGCTTACATACATGAGTGGTAATGAATACTAACACTGAGCTTACATACATGAGTGATAATGAATACTAAAACTGTGCTTACATACATGAGTGGTAATGAATACTAAAACTGTGCTTACATACACGAGTGGTAATGAATATTAACACTGAGCTTACATACGTGAGTGTTAATGAATACTAAAACTGTGCTTACATACATGAGTGGTAATGAATACTAAAACTGTGCTTACATACATAAGTGGTAATGAATACTAAAACTGTGCTTACAGATGAGCAATAATGAATGCATAAAATGCTAAAGGTAGTCACGTTTTCAGATGTTGCCTTTTTCGCTTGAAATAATATCCCTACGTCAAATGAGCTTTTGTGGTCAGTTCCCTTCCTCGGTGCGTAATTACATAGTTATAAGAAATCTCACATATGTTAGCAATAACAAATATAGAATTTTAAAACTGCGCACAAACTTGAGTAATAATGAATGCATAATTACAATACAATTATCGTGCATACATGGATAATGAGTACTTAATTACAATTAAGAAGTCATCGTGGTTTATCGCCTTCGCTATTAAATGTCCGCTGCGCTGATGACGAGGTAGTGGGTTCATTCCCAACGCCGGTCAATTAGACTAACATCTCTTTCAGAAAGCAATGGAAAACTACTGAATGTAATGTTGCCTATAATGTCAACCTTGGGTTGATTGCACCGTTTTGTAAAATTACAATAAAGCAATCGACAAATACACGAGAAATAATGACTATATAATTATAAAACTGCCCACAAATAGGAGTGAACGTAAATACATAATAAAATCTGGAGCTCAAGCATAAGCAGTAACAAATACATAATAGCAACTGTGCTTACATATACGATAACACAATAATAAATCAACACAGCTAAAACTTGATGTAAGTAGCAATAAGAAGAAATAATGAATATATAACTATAAAACTGTGCTTACCTACATAATAATACATATAAACACATCTAAAACTGTGTGTAAGAAACAATAAGAAGTAATGAACACATGGCTATACAACTTTGCTTAGATTTTTTGTGCATATCCTATTTTTTTACAGGACATCACAGTCAACACCAGCATTTCTGCCGAGGTGATCTATTGGCAAGGTTATGTTCAGTAGTTTGCCATTGCTTTCTGAACGATCGGCACCGATACCAATTCGAAACCAACGCAACGCCGTCTGCTGTGAAATCGCACCCAGCTGTGTTTCGAACGCCGGTATACGGGATTACGAACCGCGTCCGTAACCTGTTCGGCACGGAGACCGGCTTGCTTACATATATGATAACATAATAATACATATAAACCCATCTAACACTTGATGTAAGCAACAATAAGAAGAAATAATGACTAAATAACTATACAACATTGCTTAAATATACGATAACATAATAATACATATAAACACATCCGCAACTTGATGTAAGAAGCAATAAGAAGACAAAAATGAACACATAACTATACAACTTTGCTTACATATACGATAACTATACAACTTTACTTACATACACGATAACATAATCACACATAAACACATCTAAAACCTGGTGTAAGAAGCAAACATACGGTTACAGTACTTGAAAACTACCCCGAAAAAAAGTTACCCTAGCACCAGAAATAAATTCTGATCGTTGTAAAAATCGAGGCGTTGGACGGGATAAAGCCGAACTCTTCTGAAAATCAGGAAGTGCCAGAGGCATCTAGACGAGCTTCAAAAGGATTGCCTGATTCGTTTGGAAACAGTAGACGTCGTAACGAGAACTTCAAAGGATTACTTTTTTCCCATATTTTTCCCCCCGGCTAGACCCGGCTGGTTGTGAGGGAAGTTAAAGATGGTTCAGTGCTGTAAAACTGAGAATACAAGGATCTTCTTAAATATGGAGTAAACTTGGAGAAGGAACAGTTAGAAGGGCAGTCTCAAGGCTGATGTCAGGCCAGCTGTGTTGTGAGGCTTCGGGGTATGTGGCTTTGGGGGTTAGTGAATGCAGTTTTACGTGATCCCAACATAGCAGGGTAAGGTTCGATCCCGATATACTGGGATCTAAGGTTCCATCCCGACATACCGGGTTCTAAGGTTCGAAATCAGCCGCGGGCGATTTGAAGAAGATTTTGTTTTTCGTTCGGTCGGTTTGAACTCGAGCGTTGTACACGCAGGCCTCATTTGTGTGCGTAGGATAGCTTTTCCCTTTTAGCAATGTCCCTCGACATCGTGCGAATCTTCTCCGACTTTTGAGGCACTTGTAATTTACGTCCCTAAGTCATGGATGGGAAAAAGAGAGCTTTGCTGTGATTTTGAAAATATGAGTTGTCGGCCGTTCAGAAAGTAATGGCAAACTACTGAAAGTAAAATTGTCTAGTAAATTACAAACAGCAATTAAATGCTGGGGTTGTCTGCAAAGTCCGTAAAGGACATGTAACTAGCTTTGTTAATATTATTCGGTATTGATTATGTTTTATATATAGGACAAGGTGAAGACAACTGGCGAGAGAGTTGGGTATTTTTCTATTGCGTTAATTATTGTATTAAAATATGGGCCTCACCTTCTTCTTCTTCTTCTTCTTCTTCTTCTTCTTCTTCTTCTTCTTCTTCTTCTTCTTCTTCTTCCTTCTTCTTCTACTTCTTCTTCTTCTTCTTCTGCTTCTTCTTCTTCTTCTTCTTCTTCTTCTTCTTTATTTCATCTCTCAATGGCGCATCAGCCCTCAACCAATTTCCACCAAGTCCTATGTAGACTTGCTCGTGAATGGTTGGATTTTGCAGCTAAAGTTTTACACAGGATGAGATAGCCAAAGACACGTCAACCCTCCTTAGTGGCCTCTGACGACATGCATGCTGGGTTTCAGTGTGACTGTTGTTTGCTTCCTTTATGGACACCGACAAGATGAGGGCGAAAATATGGGTGCTTACTTTTTTTATTTATTTATTTTTTGTTTTTGTTTCAGGTCATTGTTGGCTCACAGTAATACTCAAGGGATTTATATAGGTTATATATGGGAGATATTGGAATATTTCCCTGGCGAAGGGGTTAACGACTTTCTCCGTAATCCCGTTTATCCACGTGAGGAACACAGCTGCGCGAGATTCGGCAGAGGATTGCGTCGTGTTGGTTACTTACGGGTATGTGAGCCGGTCGCACAGAATCGATGGCAAACTACTGGGCGTAATCTTGCCAAGAACATCAACAATAGCTGAAAAATGCTGGTGTTGACTGCGGCGTCCTGTAAGGGATATGCAACTGTTAAAAAAAATATATGGGAAATAACTGGATAGTTAAAGTTAATATATGGGAAATATTGGGATAGTTAGAGGTAATATATGGGAGATATTGGGATAGTTAGAGGTAATATATGGGAGATATTGGGATAGTTAAAGTTAATATATGGGAAATATTGGGATAGTTAGAGGTAATATATGGGAGATATTGGGATAGTTATTGAACAGTTAATGAACGTGCTATAGAAGTAAACAAGGATATATATCTTTGCTTTATAGACTACACAAAGGCTTTTGATAGAGTTAGACATGTCAACATGGTAGATATGCTTGCAGATCTACAAATTGACGAGAAAGACATTAGACTTATAAAAAAAACATATATTGGAAACAACAAGCTGCCATAAGGACTGATAATGAAGTGGGACAATATCAACCTATTAAGAGAGGTGTTAGGCAGGGGTGTGTAATGTCTCCAGATCTTTTTTCTCTATATAGTGAAAATATTTTCAGAAATGTAGAAGATATAAATGGAATCAGCATTGGAGGACGAAACATCAATAACATTAGATATGCAGATGATACAGTATTGATTGCAGACAATGCACAGGATCTGCAACAATTAGTAGACGCGGTTGTTGTACACAGTGAGCAGCTGGGTGGGAATTAAATTGTAAGAAAACACAGGTTATGGTCGTCTCTAGGAAGAACGAAGTACCACAATGTAATATACAAGTAAATGGGAATATTCTTCAACAAGTGAATCGGTACACTTATCTCGGAAAAGTCATAACATCTGATGGGAGATGCCTTGAAGAGATTAGAACAAGAATCGCCATGGCGAAAGTAGCCTTTAGCAAGATGAAAAACATTCTGACCAATACAAAGATGTCAATTGAAACGAGAAAAAGAGTGTTGAGGGGATACATAGAGCCTGTTCTTTTGAATGGATGTGAAACTTGGACAATGTGCAGTCAAGCTGAAAAACATCTGATGGCTGCAGAAATGTGGTTTCTGAGGAAAATGCAAAGAGTACCATGGACAGATAGAAAAACCAATGACCAAGTACTACAGGAGACAAATGAAAATCGTAAATTTATTAGAGAAATTAGACGAAGACAGTCAAAATTTTTTTACATGTTATGAGAAGAAATGGATTGGAGAACTTAGTGACAACTGGCAAGATCGAGGGAACAGACCAAGATGAAGACCGAGAGGAAAATACCTGGATGGCTTGGCCACATGGTATGGACGAGACAGGAACACTGACCTGATCCATGACTCTGGTGATCGAGTGGAATGGCGAGTCATGATCGCCCACGCTTTCTGGCATGGCACATGATTGATTGATTGATTGACTGGGATAGTTAGAGGTAACATATGGGAGATATTGGGATAGTTAGAGGTAATATGTCGGAGATATTTGGATAGTTAGTGGTAATATATATCTCCCCCGATGGTGTTTCCACCTTGTCGTGGTGGGGGAGCTTGAGTTTCTCAATGACCCTGAGAGCTATGCCGGCGGTAGCGTAGCTACCAGCAGGGCCTCCCAAGCCGGACAGGTCAAAGGGTAGAGAACAGACAAAGAGAAACACCCTGGTCCTCCAGGTTGGGGGTTGAAGCGTGGGGTTAACATCCCCACCTTTGTAAAAACCTTCCTTTGTTACGAAACAAATACATGAGCCTCGATACAAACCTTTGAGAACAAAATTTTAAGACGCATCTTTGGACCCATTAGGGATACACAAAGTGGAGAGTGGAAAAGAAGAAGTAACAAAGACATTTATGATTTGTTTAAGTCCCCGCTAATCACTGGTATCATGAAGGCTAATAGACTACAATGGCTGGGGCATATAGAAAGAATGGAAGATAATAGGGAAACAAAACTCGCTTACACTCAGGAAATAAATGACCGTAGACCCCGAGGTAGACCAAGAAGGCGGTGGAGAGATAATATACATACAGACCTACAAGCACTTGGAATCAACGACTGGCAAGAGAAGGTCCACCAGAGAGACGAATGGAGACATATTGTATTTGCAGCAAAGAACCTCAATGGCTCGGAATGCTGAAGAAGAAGAAGAAGTGGTAATATATGGGAGATGTTAAGTTAGTTAGAGGTAATATATGGGAGATATTGGGATAGTTATAGGTAATATATGGGAAATATTTGGATAGTTAGAAGTAATATATGGGAGATATTGGGATAGTGAGAGGTAATATATGGGAGATATTTGGATTGTTAGAGGTTATACATGGGAGAAATTGGGCTAGTTAGAGGTTGTATATGGGAGATATTGGGATAGTTAGAGGAAATATATGGGAGATATTGGGATAGTTAGAGATTATAAATGGAGATATTTGGATAGATAGAGGTAATATATGGGAGATAGTGTGATAGTGAGAGGTTACATATGGGAGATATCTGGATAGTTAGAGGTTATATTATGGATATATTAGAATAATTATAGGTAATATATGGGAGATACTGACACATATGGGTCGTATATGGGAGATAATAAAACAAGAATATATAATATAAGGGAGATACTAAAACAATAATAAGTAATATATGAGAGATGCTGAAACAGGTATGAGTAATATGTGGGATTATGCTGAAATAGTTATAGGTAATATAATGGGAGATACTGAATTAGGTATTGGTAATATATGGGAGATACTGAAACAGGTACGGATAATATATGGGACACGCTGAAATAGTTATATGTAATGTATGTGAGATATTACAGTAGTTATAGTTAATATACGGAAGGTACTGAAATAAAAATGGGTAATATATGGGAGATACTAAAAAAGAATACATAATATGTGGGAGATACTAGAGTAAGACTAAATAATATATCGGAGATACAGAAACGGGTATTGGTAATGTGATCGGCTGATGCGACACAAGATAGTGGTGTCACCATTACCGGCGTCTTTTGCAGTGCCCCAGGGTATGATGGGAAGCTGCTCTGGAAACGTTGATAAATAGGAGTGCCCGCCAGTTTCCCGCCCTCTCCAACTGTAACAACCGTGGCCGAGGGAGCGATTATGCTCACATCAAATAGGGAGGCTTGAACCAGCCCTTCCCGGTCACTGGACTAGGGCAGGGAATCACCAGTGCCCTGAGATTTGACCAAGACTGGCCAGTGTGGTCCACAGCGCAGTCGATGGGGTACACAAGCCCCGAAAGGACCGCGGAAATCCATAAAAACTGTAATTGGCGATGTGTAGGCCCGCTCTAGACGCTCTAGGTGAGTTACTCCACTAGTCCCCAACTGGGAGCTCCAAACTTATAACATCCACAGGGTTGAGATAGAATTGGGTGTAGTTCTGTTTATAGTTTTACAGAAGTCTGAAGAGCTCTTCTGTCCCTGACTGGCTAAAATAATAGTAGAGTTAACTTCGCATGTAAGATGGCGATTGCCGGCAGAATGATGACAACCTAGGTTTGCCCCAACGAGTAGCAGTGAAAGTGCTGCTCTGCAGATTGGCAGGAGCATACACAAGTGCCAGGGGTATTCAGTGACGATTCAGGACAAGGGATGTTCCCTTACGGTGGTGGTGACCCTAGGTCATGGTTGTTTTTAGGGCAAAATTGAGCTCCAGCTCTGGTTAATGTCGTTTTTAGGCCACTCACACCCCCATTCGTATACCTGTTTATATCACTGTTTATGACACTATATCTTTGCTGCTAGGGTTACACCCCCATTCGTATACCTGTTTATATCACTGTTTATATACCTGTTTATATCACTGTTTATGACACTATATCTTTGCTGCTAGGGTCACACCCCCATTCGTATACCTGTTTATATCACTGTTTATATACCTGTTTATATCACTGTTTATATACCTGTTTATATCACTGTTTATGACACTATATCTTTGCTGCTAGTCTTATAGTTCTGTTATTTGTTATATTATGGCTGTTTGCTGTATCTGGTCCCAGTCGGCCCATGTGATGTTTGCTGTATCTGGTCCCAGTCGGCCCATGTGATGTTTGCTGTATCTGGTCCCAGTCGGCCCATGTGATGTTTGCTGTATCTGGTCCCAGTCGGCCCATGTGATGTTTGCTGTATCTAGTCCTAGTCGGCCCATGTGATGTTTGCTGTATCTGGTCCTAGTCGGCCCATGTGATGTTTGCTGTATCTAGTCCTAGTCGGCCCATGTGATGTTTGCTGTATCTAGTCCTAGTCGGCCCATGTGATGTTTGCTGTATCTGGTCCTAGTCGGCCCATGTGATGTTTGCTGTATCTAGTCCTAGTCGGCCCATGTGATGTTTGCTGTATCTGGTCCTAGTCGGCCCATGTGATGTTTGCTGTATCTAGTCCTAGTCGGCCCATGTGATGCGGGTGTCCTGTGTGGGTGATTAGGGTATCCTTCGACTCAACTGATCATGTTTGAAGTCTCACTATCATTCAGATACCACCCCTATGGTCGGTACTAGGCAGTAGTTATCTCTAGCTGTGGGATTTCAGATTCCCATATCTGTAGGTATCGACTGTCCATGAGTCCTGAGATAGATAAATAGAGAGCCCATACCTATTGTTACCGTTATTGTTCACGTTGAGGCTTCTTTATTACCATGTTCTTGCTGGTTTGTGGAGATGGGCACCCGGTCGTGTTCATAACGATGTTAGGCAGCAGTGAGTGATATCCACTGTGGGAACTATGTTCTCATATCTGTAGGCATCAGTTGTGTGACATGTCAGGATGTCTGTTTGTCCCTGAATCATGCAATTCTGTCAATAAAAGCCTAATTTTGTTGTTCTTAATCTGTTTTGTTTAGTTTATAGTTTGTTGTGCAAACTCATTGATCCTCATTGCACTTCCGGTTTCAAGATGGCGACGGACGGTCGTGTTGTTTTGTGTTCGTTAACTTTTTCGCGTTGGGGATGGATTTATTCATCTCTTGCGTGTAATTGGTGTGTCAGGATGTAAAACCAGGAGTTTCTACTCAAGATCTGCGCGGGTGCTACGGAGTTCGTGCATCGAAGGAAGCCATCCTTGACTGAATTTTCAGCAGCGTGTGTGGTTCTAAGCAGTCTGTGTTTACGTTTTTTCAACATGGCGGAACAACGTGTGTTTTCCGAGGGTCAGCAGTCAACATAACGAAGCGGCGTGGTAGCCGCGCAGGGAAAAAGAAACAAGGTAAGCGCGGTGCTTTGAGACGTTTTAGACTCAAGTATCACCGTCTAGGACTCAGGAACATCCGTATTCTATATTGGAACTGTGCCAGTGTAAAACAACGGGGCTCTATTTTAGAAACCCTAGTTTACAGGAACGACATTGTAGCACTCCAGGAGACGAGACTGGGCGATCAGCTACTCCGAATTGCCGGCTTCAAATGTTTCTACAACAGACGACATCTGGGAACGGCGATTCTCGTTCGCGACAGCATGGTGGCGTCAGAGCTAGACATGTCCAGTTGGGACAGTGACGATATACAAATACAGGCGTTGAGAGTTCATTCCAGTATACCATTCGTGTTGGTTAATGTTTATGCCCGCAATGCGAGTGTGGACGCCCAGAAGTGGCAGTGCTTAAGTGGCATATTAGGCCACTGAGAGAAATGTTATTTTCTGTGGTGACTTCAACGCTAAAGGCAGATCATGGGGAAACACTTCCTCCAATACACAAGGGGAGGAGCTCGAGACTGCACTGGAAACCATCGACCTGGTTTGTATCAACAGTGGCTGTGTCACCAGGACAGCAAGCCGTCCAGGCGATGAGGACAGTGCTATTGATCTGGCGCTAGTTTCACCTTCACTCACTACAGTGTGTAGATGGGGTGTCCTAGGACATCCATGGCAGCGACCACCACCCTTGCAGCATATTGGTGGAGAAAGGCAGAACCAGGCAGCACAAGCTAAAGGTAAAGACGTTCCAGTATGACAGTACAGGGCAAGATGTGGTGAGTAAAATAAGACGTGACAAGCGCAGAACGTTTCAGGGCAGGAAAAAAAGCTGGGAGCAGCCACCGTGGTGGAGTTTCGAGGTGGAGAAGGCTTGGGTGGATAAGCGTAGTGCTGTAAGGAGATGGCAAAATGCCAAGAAGAACAGAGCTGGTCATCCTAGTCCCTGCTTGCACTTAGAAAGAGAGATGCACACAAAAGTAAGCTATTTCAAAAAACTGGTCAAGGTGGTTAAAAGCTGAAAAATGGGCAGAGGTGTGTCAAAGAGTAAGCACAGACAAGTCACTGAAATTGTTCTGGCGACTACATAAAAGCATGAGTGGTGTAGTCAAGAATAAGAGCATTTCTGACTTCCAAGGTGCTGACCTCATCTGGCAGAGGACTGACGAGGACAAGGGCAAAGCCCTCTTTGAACGCTACCTTGAGCAGAGCAACCAGACAGACATGGGAGGCCGGAATCTGGCCAAGGAGGTCACCTCAGACAGATGCAAGGCCCAGAACACTTCGGATGAAGACACAGTGACAGTGAAAGAAATCAAGGCTGTGCTTCGACGATCAAAAAACAGTGCTCCAGGTCCTGATGGCATAAGATACGACGACATAAATAGGTGTACCGACAATGAGCTAGAGAAACTAGCAGACATGTACAACAACAGTATAGGGAGTGCTAGCATCAAGGAGGAATGGTTACACAGCTATCTGATTCCCTTGCCGAAGCCTGACAAAGACCACACAAAAATTCAGGGATATCGAATTATAACCATGCAGAATACAATAGGCAAGCTGCTGGAGAAGGTAATTGCCAGGAAAATATCAAGCCAACTAGAGAGGCAAGGTGTTTTCCCACCTACCCTGGGTGGGTACCGTCCAAAAAGAGAAACCTGGACCAATGCAGCAGTCTTTGCCCATGATGTCTATGAAGGTTTCCACTCAGGCACTGAAACCGTTGCTGCAGCGATTGATCTTGAGGACGCATACAACAGAGTACCACTGGATTTTTTAATGTTTCAGCTTCTTGAACTAAACGTAAGTCCATTCCTCCTTAGTTGGATCGCTGCAGCCCTCTTCCAACGGAAAGTAGTTTTTAGATGTGGCAGTTGGACTTCGGAACCAACAACAATATATCCTGGCCTACCACAGGGATCACCATTATCTCCGGTACTGTTCAACGCCTACACAGTGAGAATCACCAGTGAGCAGATCACTGGACCTGGCAGGACATTGTCATATGCCGATGATGTTTTAGTGTATCGTCAGGGTAAGGATAGAGAGGAGGTTGCTGAGGAACTACAAACCGAACTCAATCGCATAAGTACTTGGTGTGATGAAGCTGGGGCAATGGTCAACCCAACAAAGGCAACAGTGACTTGGTTCTCGTTGAATAATCAGATTGTCAACAATCCAACACCAACTGTAATGCTGTGTTCAGAGACGGTGGAAAGAACGCAGGCAATGAATTACCTGGGGATACGGTTTGATCGAAGCCTTGCTTATAATGTGCACATAGACCAGGTGATAACAAAGGCCAAGCGGGGTTTGGCAGCGATGCGGGTGATGGCGGCAGCAAACTGTGAGCAGCGCCATCTATGTCTTCTGTACGAGGGGCTGGTCATGTCTGTTTTGGAGTATGCAATGGCAATCCTGACTGTCAACCATAAGCAGATAGAAAGGATGGAAAGGATACAGAATGAAGCTATGCGCATTATTCTTGGTTGTACAAGAGATACAGCATACAGGGCGATGCGCTACCTTCTTGATTTTCCAACCATTGAAGAGAGAATGCAAGTTTGCAGGGCACGCGCCTACCTCAGAATTAACGCAAACACACAGCATCCACTGCATAGTGAAATTAGGAAGGTGAAGGGCAGTAGGTTAAAAAGAGGACGGTCGTGGATGGGTCAAGCCGAAGACATTCATTCTTCAACAGGTGTGTTCACGTGAGGACTTAAAACCTGGCGAGGAGTGGGTGCAAGTGCCAACAGACTTCTGCACATCCTTTTCAGTTTGCATCCAACTAGATAGAAAATGCAGACAAGAAAATCCGGCTGCTGTTGAGGCTGAAGTACAAGCGTTGATTTTCGAGAATTCGCTAGACAGTGACGCGGTCATCTACACAGATGGGTCGGTCGTCCGACATGTGAGAAGCTCATGGGCCTTTACAGCTCGGGCCGGAGGGAGAATTGTGAAGGAGGACTCTGGTGCTTTCACTGAAACCACAAGTAGCCTGACCATGGAAGTCATGGCAGTAAGTAAAGCAATAACATGGCTCGAGACACAGACATTCACTAGGGCTTGTTTCCTTAGCGACTCAATGAACATGATCAAGAGGATAGAGGAGGGGTCGATCCGAAGAGAATGGTTGCTGCCTCTGAAGCGGTCTCGGCTGGCAAAGATTAGTTTCAACTTCGTGCCAGGGCATGCGGGAGTACAAGGAAATGAGCGGGCTGACAAGCTCGCAGGTGAGGCTACTGTGGAGGGCGGACGCGCCATGGACCAGGCTGACATTCTGAATGCTCTACGAGAAGTGAGACTTTTGCAAGAACCAAGTGATGACTGTGAATCTACAACAATGGCCAGACTGCGAGAGCAGCAAATTAAAAGAGGGGTGGCCAAACAAGAACACTACGCAGGAAGCCAAAGAAGATTGATAAACCAACACAGAACTGGCGTCGTTAGCCGCTACACGCTTCGGGATTTGCTGAGGAGGGGATCCGAGCACTTATGGACTGAATGATGGATGATCTGTCGACTAACTAACTAACTAACTCATTGATCCTGTTACAGTCCAACAGTGTAATCTTTTGTCTGGGGTATGCAATAGTATATTCCCCGCCCGAAGAACTCCCGGAATTTTCTGTCTAACTCTCTATCCCTTTTCTTGCTAACTGAGGAGAATGTATAAAGTGCTCTTTCTCTTTCTCTCTCTCTTCTTAAATCCTTTTCAGCTCTGCCCCACTAGAAGTCAGTGTTGCGTTTCTTCATCTTTGAGCACCTAAGTATTAGAAGTTATATCTTCCTGTCCCTGATATTTTCCTCCTGTTAAAGTAATAAATGGGACATACTGAAGCAGGTATAAGTAATGTATGGGTAATATTGGAAACGTTATAGGTAATTATGGGAGACACTAAAACAGATATAGATAATATATGGGAGATACTGGTAATCTGTTGCAGATCCTGTCGGAGCGGTGTACAGTTTCAGCACTGCACATATGTTAGGTGACATTTTTATGAGGTGATATGACCAGCGTATTGTTGTAAGTGACATTGTTATGAGGTGAGATGACCAGTTTATTATTGTAAGTGACATTGTTATGAGGTGAGATGACCAGCTTATTGTTGCAAATAGCGTTGAGGTAAGACGGCCTTCGCTTAAGCCTGTTGACCTAGTTCGGAAAACAAGTGGGCTGTAATAAAGTTTAACAAAATAAGTAGAGTTATATCCGCCCCCATGATCTCGGGTGGTGTATCGGAAGTCTCGCCTTCTCTGACAAGTGCCATAGCTCGGAGGACCCGTGTCCACATGTTTAACATGTTGCAAGTTCTTTGCAGGACGTTGCAATCAATTCAAGATTGATATTCTAGTCAGCTTTACCTTCAGTAGCTTGCCATTACTTTCTGAACGAGAAATCGACGAGTAAGTCCAACTTAATGCCAGTGTAGGGGCGGAACCGTCTGCCTAGCCATCAGCGCACGGAAAGATTAACGCACTGCTCACGTTAAACATCTTCCGATAGTTAGATAGCCACACAAGTATGTCGAATTGGCCGCTGTACAGGTTAAATTACATATTTAGAAAACCTTCCATACAAGAATGTTTATCTCTATTATATTTACGCTCTGTCAGGTTTGGTGCGGGCATGACTGAGCTACTGTATGTCAAGACTGGCTCAGATATGAATGAGCTACCGTCTGTCAGGTCTGGGTAAATATGACTGAGCTACCGTCTGTCAGGTCTGAGTCAGATATGACTGAGCTACCATTTTACAGTAGACGGTACTACTTGTTTCCTGTTAGCGCCAAATGTTGGACTGCGCTCACCAAACTCAACACCCCAAATCTGTGCCATCGGCTTCGGGCGGTGTAGCGCGACTGGGAGGAAACAATCCTTCTTCTGGTGAGAGGAAATGCAACGTCAAGAAGAAAATGTCATGGTGGTGCAGCTCTATGCCTTATTCAGCAACTGGTCTAGGATCGAAGCTACGAGAGGCGGACAGTTAGAGCACTGCTTTGCTGATCTGGCAGCTTCTGCAGCTTGTCTTCTTCCTTGTATATTGGTGTTACCTTTCCTCTGGAAGAAACTATACTAATATGTACCCTGAATAACCAATTCTTCCTACAAAATTTTCAAACTAGGCCAAAACCATACAACTATGACAGTACCATACAACTATGCCAGTACCATACAACTATGACAGTACCATACATTATACCAATACCATACAACTATGACAGTACCATACAACTGTACCAGTACCATACAACTATGACAGTACCATACAACTATGACAGTACCATACATTATACCAATAACATACAACTATGACAGTACCATACAACTGTACCAGTACCATACAACTATGACAGTACCATACAACTATGACAGTACCATACAACTATACAGTACCATACAACTATGACAGTACCATACAACTATGCCAGTACCATACAACTATGACAGTACCATACAACTATGACAGTACCATACAACTATGACAGTACCAGACAACTATGACAGTACCATACAACTATGACAGTACCATACAACTATACCAGTACCATACAACTATGACAGTACCATACAACTATGACAGTACCATACAACTATGACAGTACCAGACAACTATGACAGTACGATACAACTATACCAGTACCATACAACTATGACAGTACCATACAACTATACCAGTACCATACAACTATGACAGTACCATACAACTATGACAGTACCATACAACTATACCAGTACCATACAACTATGACAGTACCATACATCTATGACAGTACCAGACAACTATGACAGTACCATACAACTATGACAGTGTCGCTTATTTTCTCGGGAGGAAAGTGGAATCAACAAGCACATCTTCAAGCTTATTATCTTTTGGGATTATTGACTGACTTCTGTCTACACTCCTCCCTTCTGTCTTCCCTTCCATATATCTATTCCTTTCTCTCTCTCTCTCTCTGTTATTCCCTCAACACATACTCCGACAACAGTTCCTTTCAACGATTAATAAAATATTTATTAATAAAACTATGTCTTGTGTATGTATGGACTGTGTAAGCGTAGTTGATAGTGTATTCTATTGTTGGTGCAAGAATGAACTCGTAATGTCTAGCAGCGGTATCACATCTCGCCCAATCATTCTGCCAAACCACCGGACATCACATAAAACAGGACAGGTCTCACCCAGGATGTTCCGTATGCTTGAGTCTGAAGGTAAATCCGTTATTGAACGAAACAACACTGTTCACCACTGGATCAGGGTAAAGTAATAATAGTCCATTAAGTCTATGACTTCGCCCGAGTCTGTTTCAGGAAAGTACTTATCCAACACTGGAAAAACCACATCACCACAGTCCTGCATATTGTCTCTAATTAATAGCAATGTTCTGACTTGTCTATTGTTTCTTAACTATGCGTACAAGACGTATGTAGTATTATTTTGCTTTGCTTTCTGCAAACTTATCTTTCTTTTGCCATTATTACTTTGGTTATCTGGATATTCTTTTCTTCTTTTTCAGAGTTCCTTTAAAGGTATATTTTATTTCGTATTTTACCCTGTCTAGGTTATTCCTTGGTTTATTGAGGTATTTGCTCTCCCCACAAATGAAATGCCTTGAGTTTATCAACAAAGCTTTTCCTGTATACAAGACGTATGTGTCTATCTTCTCTGATATATCCGGATGGGAATTGGAACCTGTGAGAAGTATAACATATCAAGTGATAGGCGTCTGCCACTTAATACTACTTATGCAAGTGTCCTTCTCCAGCCGTAATGACAAGGCTTCCGAAGTAAACACCAACATAAGACATATGAATTCACCAATGTCTAAACTATTCACTAATAGAAAGCAATGGTAAACGCTATGCACACACATCTATTTCCCTATGCTAAACTATTACGCTAAGGTTATAATACCTTATATATTCACTTATCCTCCCGGAATCGAAATTAATAATTAAGCACATCGGCACTAATATCCCATTGCCTTAAACAATACGGGAATATAATTTCTTTTTCCACACCTGGGAGTAATAGATATCTCTGTCCAGTTTGGAACACACACTAATCAAGAAACCCCACTTTCTACTATTTATAACGAGTGGCTCATCATCCGTTATTGTTTGATGTTCATACCTCAACACTCGTCTCTTGACGTATCCTGCCCATCAAAAGGCGGCAAAATCACGTAGTAACTATTTGCTCGTTTCATCCGTTGTTACGCTGTTTCCCTGAGTTCCCCGTACGCGAATACTTCAAAGCATCCTAACTCGTTGATCGTTTTCTCCTTTCATTTTACCCCAACGCGATCTCCCCGGTTCCCGTGTCCGTACGATCCGATCGTCAGGCAATGAACTCTGCGAACACCTGTATCCTATTTTTATATTCGTAGGTAAATGATCTTTAATTTATCCTCCTCTCAGAATGAAGTACACAATTGTTAACCTTCCTCCTTCATTGTATTTTGATATGTAAGTTATCAAGGAATCACTAAACTGCAGTTTTTCCGTGACAGACAGTGCCATACAACTAAGACAGTACGATACACCTATGACAGTACCATACAACTATGACAGTACGATACAACTATACCAGTACCATACAACTATGACAGTACCATACAACTATAGCAGTACCATACAACTATGACAGTACCATACAACTATGACAGTACCATACAACTATGACAGTACCATACAACTATACAGTACCATACAACTATGACAGTACCATACAACTATACCAGTACCATACAACTATGACAGTACGATACAACTATGCCAGTACCATACAACTATGACAGTACCATACAACTATACCAGTACCAGACAACTATGACAGTACCAACAACTATGACAGTACCAGACAACTATGACAGTACCATACAATTATGACATTACCATACAACTATGACAGTACCATACAACTATGACAGTACCATACAATTATGACATTACCATACAACTATGACAGTACCATACAACTATACCAGTACCATACAACTATACCAGTACCATACAACTATACTGTCAGGGTCCAGTATGTAAGCAATAGTGTAATTGCCTGTATGTAAGCAAGAGTCAGTGTAAGCAATAGCTGAGGTCAAGGGCAGTAGGAGACATCACGGCTTGGCTAACGGACGGTCAGGCAAGAAGCCCGTGGACAGACCCACGTGATGTGGGAAGGTCAAGGAGGACGGAGGAGGTATGTGAGACAGCGAATAGAGACGGACGTGTGGAGATCTAGCGAGTGATAGAACGATCGAACGATAGTGTTGTGACGGATAGACGAGATGAACGTTGTGTATTGATATTCGAGGAATGTACTAACTGTGATATGTGCGGGATGATGTGAGACTGTGATTGCGAATGGTCATACGGGCGACAGTGTAAATATCGCCCATGTGGACGTGAGCGAGCGTTTGGCTGCCTGGGTCGAATGATTTCTTAAGCGTGAAGTGAGGCCATATTGTTATCCTGTAGTATAATGTAATAAAGGTTGTTCAGGAGACAGCTCCTGCGAGTTTCCGATTGCAGTCATTGTTATTAGTATATGTGTCGGGTCGTGTTGCCTGTCTAAGTCCAGTGAGCTAGAAGGAGAAGATAGTTAGGCGATAGTTACAGATAAGCGTAAGTACAGTTGTGAAAGGTATAAGTTGTAATGCTGAGAATCAACGCCTGGCAATCCCAATACGCGAGTGTTACCAAACTTGCCTTCGCGAATGGTGGATAGCCCGACGAATGACGCTTAGCAATAGGGTTACAAAACTAAGACCACAATATTGTAACAAGAAGGAACATACCAACAGGGGGATACCAACAAAAGAGATTAATAATAACTCTCCAAAACAGAAAACGAGGTGTGCCCGAAAACGGAAACAACTCACGGTCTGACATAAGATGAGGTAAGCGGGAGTATTACATACATGAAGTATATTCGAACCATGACCACAACAGTGACATAGCGTGCTCATAAAGAGAATCGATTATGGTGCATTAAATAGACGAGGAGGACCACGTCTGAATAGAGAGAAAATCTAAGAATGCTGTAAGAGGAAGTTGTAGCCTTATTCCAGGCGTGAATAAATGGAGAATCCTTAAACCAGCATAGCCACAATAACTATGAGATGATAGTACACAGCGAATCGATTGGGAAACATGAACATAATGTAATGTCACGGAGTGGGGATTGAAGAATATAACGAGGTATGGCAAGTAGACCCAACCAGAACATGTGCCAGAACACGACAAAACGTTGAGAGAAACCTCAGTACTGAAAAAGAGAGAACAATAGTTATAGTTAATCTCGGAAAAGACCAGAGTAAAAAGGTACGCACACGTATACTGATGATCATACAGTCCCCTGACAAGGTTAAAAAGATGTATCAAGAACAACAACAGAATGTGTCACATTTCCAAGAGAAAGTGCCACATTGTTTGTGCGGGGGGAGAGTGTCAGGGTCCAGTATGTAAGCAATAGTGTAATTGCCTGTATGTAAGCAAGAGTCAGTGTAAGCAATAGCTGAGGTCAAGGGCAGTAGGAGACATCACGGCTTGGCTAACGGACGGTCAGGCAAGAAGCCCGTGGTCAGACGCACGTGATGTGGGAAGGTCAAGGAGGTCGGAGGAGGGTGTGTGAGACAGCGGATAGAGAGGGACGTGTGGAGAATAGCGAGTGATAGAACGATCGAACGATAGTGTTGTGACGGATAGATGAGATGAACGTTGTGTATTGATATTCGAGGAATGTACTAACTGTGATATGTGCGGGATGATGTGAGACTGTGAATACGAATGGTCATACGGGCGACAGTGTAAATATCGCCCATGTGGACGTGAACGAGCGTTTGGCTGCCTGGGTCGAATGATTGCTTAAGCGTGAAGTGAGGCCATATTGTTACCCTGTAGTATAATGTAATAAAGGTTGTTCAGGAGACAGCTCCTGCGAGTTTCCGATTGCAGTCATTGTTATTAGTATATGTGTCGGGTCGTGTTGCCTGTCTAAGTCCAGTGAGCTAGAAGGAGAAGATAGTTAGGACTCTGACATATACCAGTACCATACAACTATGACAGTACGATACAACTATGCTAGTACCATACAACTATGACAGTACCAGACAGCTATGACAGTACCAGACAACTATGACAGTACCAGACAACTATGACAGTACCAGACAACTATGACAGTACCAGACAACTATGACAGTACCATACAATTATGACATTACCATACAACTATGACAGTACCATACAACTATACCAGTACCATACAACTATACCAGTACCATACAACTATACCAGTACCATACAACTATACCAGTACCATACAACTATACCAGTACCAGACAACTATACCAGTACCATACAACTATACCAGTACCATACAACTATACCAGTACCATACAACTATACCAGACAACTATGACAGTGCCATACAACTATGCCAGTACCATACAACTATGACAGTACCATACAACTATGCCAGTACCATACAACTATGCCAGTACCATACAACTATGACAGTACCATACAACTATGACAGTACCATACAACTATGCCAGTACCATACAACTATGACAGTACCATACAACTATGCCAGTACCATACAACTATACCAGTACCATACAACTATGACAGTACCATACAACTATGCCAGTACCATACAACTATGACAGTACCATACAACTATGACAGTACCATACAACTATGACAGTACCATACAACTATGCCAGTACCATACAACTATGACAGTACCATACACCTATGACAGTACCATATAACTATGCCAGTACCATACAACTATGACAGTACCATACAACTATGCCAGTACCATACAACTATGACAGTACCATACAACTCTACCAGTACCATACAACTATGCAAGTACCATACAACTATGACAGTACCATACAACTATGCCAATACCATACAACTATGACAGTACCATACAACTATGCCAGTACCATACAACTATGACAGTACCATACAACTATACCAGTACCATACAACTATGCAAGTACCATACAACTATGACAGTACCATACAACTATGCCAGTACCATACAACTATGACAGTACCATACAACTATACCAGTACCATACAACTATGACAGTACCATACAACTATGCCAGTACCATACAACTATGCCAGTACCATACAACTATGCCAGTACCATACAACTATGACAGTACCATACAACTATGACAGTACCATACAACTATGCCAGTACCATACAACTATGACAGTACCATACAACTATGACAGTACCATACAACTATGCCAGTAGCGCAAATCTAGTCTCTCACACACAACTATCCCAGTCCCACAAAAATAGCCCGGAACTATAAACTAGTCCGGTAACATAAAACTAGTCCAGTACAAGAAAACTAGTCCGTTACCATAAAAATAGTTCGCTACCATAAAAATAGTCCGTTACCAGAAAACAAGTCCGCTGCCATAAAACTAGGTGGGTACACAACTTAATCACCGTCCATCCAGTGGCTTGCCGGCTGGCGTGGGCGATCATGCCTTTCCACAAATTGCGATCTCCGACGTCATGGATCAATTCGTGTTGACTCTCTCCTGTGTCATGACACAAGACTGTCAAGATCATTCTCACACTGTCTTTCTCTATCTCTCTTTCTGCAAATCTCTCCGGTTGTCACAACATGTTCCAGTTTTTGTCTTCTCATAACGTGGCCAAAAGACGATATCTGCCTCTCTCTTATGTTTGTGATAAGTTGTCTTTGCGAATCATTTTGGCTGCCCAATTAATTTTCAACATTCTTCTATAAAACCACAATTCCAAGGCTTCTGTCGAATAGCGTTATTTGTGTTTTCCCTCCACAAATCCACACTTTTCTTCACTAATTTCTGGTTTAATCATGTTTCTTATTCTTTTCATAATTATTTGGAGTAACAGCTGGGACGCAGAGGTGATTCCAAGGCACCAGAGCACGGATCTATACTGACTAAGACCTGCTGACACGTCCACGCCATGCGTCCTGGGCAACAGGTCCCTTCGGTGACCTGGCTAACATCAGTAGGATCGATGATTCCTCCGAAGCCGGAGAGTATCTGCCTGCATGGCGAGGAACCACCAGCCTGCACACCAATAAGCCAGACATGGGACAATGGGAACTCACACAAACCTCAGGTCCGGTATGACATCACACTAATGTTGGACAACAGGATGTCTTCATCCGACATACAGGACTTCACGCTGGAGTTCACAGCCAGCGAACACAAGCAAGCAAGCAAGCAGAACCTCAGAGACCACTTTGTGCATAGTCGCCTCCCCACGGTTATTTCATCTTTGGGCACATTCGAATGCCATCGTAAGAACTGTCTGACATGCCCATACGTTGTTCAGACACCAGAGTTTGCATTTCCCCGAGGCACCTTCACCTTGAAAGATTCTTTCACTTGTACATCCCGCAATCTGATTTATGTCATCATCTGCAAACGATGTGACATGAAATACATTGGCCAAATTGGCAGACGCCTTACTGACCGTTTTAGAGTACATCTCAGAGACATCAATCAGGGCGCTGACAAACCTGTCCCCAACCATTTCAATTCCTCCAACCATAATGGAGTCGACGATGTATGTGTCACCGCATTAAAACCCTGCTATTCCAATAGCTCCGTCAGGCTCAAAATTGAATGCCAGCTAATCAACAATCTGCGATGCATCCATCCAGCAGGTATAAATACTGTTGTGGACGCTACGGTATAACTGTGCCATCTTTTCCAATTGTTTACACTATCTATTACTATGCTGTCCTCCCCCCCCCCCCATATCTATACCTAACTGTCCCCACACCCCTATATTTTCATAGCAGACTGTTCGCATATTTTTGGCTACTTAAATCATCTCTGGCAACCCACTTTTAACTCTGCAGCCAACGAGCGCCTTCGCAGCTGGCCAAGCCACCTTTTCTGCCCCACATGGCATAGGAGGAGTTGTGTTTTTTTCCTTTGTTTGCTGTAGTTCGTTGTGTTAGCTATCTGTGGTGCCTTGTCCTTGACAAAGATTCTGAGAATCGAAACGTCGGCCGCCCTGTGTGTCCTATTGTATGCGTTTGTGTGTATTTTATTTTATTTTATTTTATTATTCATTTTATATATTTATTGAGTGCTTCTGATTTCCGATTTTTACCTGTATTTCGCGATACGATGGATCTCCTTGTAAGGTGTGTGCAACGTGCTGATGTTTAGTACGTTTCTTCTCGCAGGAGTTTAATATACCTATTTGTTTCCAATTCAAGCAAGCAGGAGTAGCAGCTTTGTCATGTGACTTCGCATTCTAAAGCGCCTGGTTTCTCTGCCAGATGGATTTTAATAGGTCACTAGGGTACACAACTTACTAGGCTGATTTAACCTACAACGGTCGTTATAAAAACCAAACTCGCGCCACGACTGGGAATTGCATCTGAGCCAATGTATTAGAGTGTGAGCGGACATCCCACAAACCACGTCTGCTCCTATATAGTAGAAACTGTCGTCGGGCAGCTGTGAACGGCGTCGGGTGAATGAGCTAAGGTAGTCAATTCTCTTCCTTAGGACCTGTACCTTCGAGAACACAGAACACCACCAGTTAAATTACTTCCGATTGAGTGCATCGGAGCGACGCCGTGATCCGTTTTCGTCATATTCCTTTTATTCTACCCCCCCCCCCTCCCCCATACCAACCCATTCCTGGTTCTCGATCTTGAAGATAAGAAGAGAGATCTGAAATACGCGCCTTCTAGACCGCAATGTTTATTGCCTCTGTAATCAGTTCTGCCAGGTGCCGTCTCCATAATGAAGGTCGGCTGCAATGGATCT